>APFE031455800.1:129336-155673 GCA_000404065.3 Pinus taeda
GTCATGCAATAACTCGGCCGAGTCAGTCATGACTTGGCTTCCCGTTCCGTTTTTTCTGCTGGGTCACAAGAAATCCCAATGACTCAGATCAACTCGGCCGTTTCGGATTTGATTCGGCTGTTTTTTAAAGCATTGGGCAAAATCATGATATGAAGGCATTCTCTCCCTTAAATTCATTGGTATATGATCATATATCATAACCCCTTCAGTGATATTATTGGTTATTGCATCAAGTATGTAATTTTACTGTGCTGTTTTCTAGTTTGTTGTTATTTATAATCATGCCAGGAAACTTTATGATATGAAAGCATGTGTTCTCAGTTCAACTTATTGGTGACTGTGTATAATAACTGTCTGTCATTATTAGTTATTGGTATCATGGTATGTAAGTTTACCGTGCTGCTTACAGCCTTTAACGCTACTTCTACAATTTTGAATCATGTTATGGGAGTTCTATTAACATTTCAGAGCTTTTTGTTTATCTTGTGCTTGCATGAAATACAAACTATAGATAGGTTGTCTAATTTTTATCTATGTTTGCAGAAACGGGAAGCTCCTGCAGGTGAGAAACCAGAGCCAGTTAGAACCCATCTCCGTAACATGATAATTGTTCCTGAGATGATTGGTAGCATTATTGGTGTTTACAATGGGAAGACATTCAATCAGGTTGAAATCAAGGTAATAAGTTCATGAATATGGAAACCTTCCTGGCCTATGTGATATCTTCATTTTTAGCGATGAGTAGGATGTTGATTCTTGTATTGTTGTCATTTCAGCCTGAGATGATTGGCCATTATCTGGCAGAGTTTTCTATTTCGTATAAGCCAGTTAAGCATGGGAGACCTGGTATTGGTGCTACACACTCCTCTAGGTTTATTCCTCTGAAGTAGACCAGCTTAGATCATTTGATATGGTGGATATGTAGTGGGGTATTCTTAACTGATTCTGGCTTACAAGTATAGGCACAGATAATTGGTTCCGTATTCACATCAGTAAATCCTTTCACATTCCTTAAATCAATTTTTGAAGAGTAATTTTGGATGTATTGTTACGTAATTTAGCTAATGCACTATATATATTGTACAAGTTGAACTATTTGGTTATTTTGATGAAAGTTCCCATCCAGATATTTCTGGCCTGTAGTTTACAGGCATGTTATTTTGGTTTAAAGCATAGGCACAGATAAATGGTTCTACATTTGCGTTAGTGAATCATTTCACAGTGTTTAAGTGAATTCTTGAAGAGTAATTTTGGGAATATTACTATTTTCAGTTAGCTAATGCTGAACTATTTGGTTATGTTGATGAAAGTTTCTTCCAGATATTACTAGCCTGTAGTTCACAGGAATGCAATTTGTATAGGCACAGATAATTGGTTCTATATTTAAGTTAGGGAATCCTTTCACAATTTTTAAATAAATTCTTGTAGAGTAATGCGCTATATATGCACAAGTTGAACTATTTGTTTTAAGTTCCATCTAGATGTTTCTGGCCTGTAGTTTACAGGCATGCTATTTTGGTTTAAAGCATAGGCACAGATAAATGGTTCTATATGTGCGTTAGTGAATCATTTCACAATGTTTAAGTGAATTCTTGAACAGTACTTTTGGGAATATTACTATTTTCAGTTAGCTAATGCTGAACTATTTGGTTATGTTGATGAAAGTTCCATCCAGATATTTCTAGCCTGTAGTTCACCGGAATGCAATTTGTATAGAGGCACAGATAAATGGTTCTACATTTGCGTTAGTGAATCATTTCATAATGTTTAAGTGAATTCTTGAACAGTACTTTTGGGAATATTACTATTTTCAGTTAGCTAATGCTGAACTATTTGGTTATGTTGATGAAAGTTCCATCCAGATATTTCTAGCCTGTAGTTCACCGGAATGCAATTTGTATAGGCACAGATAATTGGGTCTATATTTAAGTTAATGAATCCTTTCACAATGTTTAAATGAATTCTTGAAGATTAATTTGGGTATATTGAACAGTAATGCACTATATATTGCACAAGTTGAACTATTTGTTTTAAGTTCCATATTGGTTTAAATATGTAGAAATAACATAGATATTGTGGGATGAGAATTGTTCCTTGAGTTTTTTGACTTCTCTGCTACATCATAACCGTTTTGAAGTTTATCTTTAATATAGTCAATTCCTTGATACTGGCAGTATTAAAGGTGTTTGCTTCAAGTATAATTTTTAGTTATTTTTAATGGACGCAGAGAATTGATATCTTAAGAATTGTGTTCTAAAGAGGTTTTGACTGAATTGCATCCTCAATAATATTAATTTGCTTTCTTTAATCTATAATTATTTTCCTTGTTTGGCCTTCAGATTGTCTTGAAGAAATTTTTAGAAATTGAAAGAGGTAAATGCCGGGCAATTGTAGTGGATGCTTGATTATTTTTTGAGCCCGCATTACTTTGTTACACGGAATGGTACAGCATAGTATTTGTCAAATGGAAGGGATCATCATATTTGTGATACGGAATGAAACAACATAGTAGCTGAATAACAATAAAAGCTGTTATTCCATTGTCAAAATAGTCTTTACATAGAATAAAGCAAAGAATTAGTGGCCAATGAATGGAATCCAGATGGAGGTGCTATTTTGGAATTGCTAATTTGTAGATCCACTACCTCATTGGCCAGCCACAGATAAATTTATTTTGCTGGTATGATAAGTTGAATCATCTGCTGGAAAAACTGTTGCTGCCAAGGAAACCGAATCTGCAAATCTGTTAGAAATGTCTTCATTTTACCGTTTTTTTGGGACAAACAAAAAATGTTTTCATTTTACCGTTTTTTTGGGACAAACAAAAAAATTCTAGTTGCAGATAGAGGAAGTGGATCACTACAGTGGCTATGGAAGCCTGAAGAAGGGAGTGGATCTCTGTGATGGCTTATGTAAGCTTTAGAAGTGAATGGGTCCCTGTAATGGCTACTAGGCCTGCAGATCAAGTGAAAGGTTTCCTATAATATTCAAGATACATCGGACCAAGAATATTCAAGATACATCGGACAAAGATTCGGCCTGGATGATGTGCTGTGATTTTCAGAATAAAGCAAAGAATTAGTGGCCAATGAATGGAATCCAGTTGGAGGTGCTATTTTGTAGATCCACTACCTCATTGGCCAGCCACGGATAAAATTATTTTGCTGGTATGATAAGTTGAATCATCTGCTGGAAAAGCTGTTGCTGCCAAGGAAACCGAATCTGCAAATCTGTGAGAAATGTCTTCATTTTACCCTTTTTTTGGGACAAACAAAAAAATTCTAGTTGCAGATAGAAGAAGTGGATCACTACAGTGGCTATGGAAGCCTGAAGAAGGGAGTGGATCTCTGTGATAGCTTATGTAAGCTTTAGAAGTGAATGGGTCCCTGTAATGGCTACGAGGCCTGCAGATCAAGTGAAAGGTTTCCTATAATGGCTATGGAAGCCTGTAGAAGTGGATGGATCACTTGTGGTCACAGAAGCTTGTTTTGATTGTGCTGAGACGCTCAGTATGAAAGAGATGTTGTCCGTAAACATTTTGATTTGGTCAAATAACATAAAAATAAAATAATAAAATTATTAATTAGAACATTTTAACTCAAATAAAAATAAAATAATTATAATTATAATTAAACTGGCCTAGATCCATCTTAACCTCCCGATCTATCATGTGCCTCCTGTGCCTCCTGATCTACCATGTGTTGATAGGGATCAAATATGAGTTGCAATTTTTTTTAGATTGAAAATAGATTTGATAGTTGATATGGATCAAATATGAGTTGCAATTTTTTTTAGATTGAAAATAGATTTGATAGATAGATACAGTGCTTGGTAGATAGATTCGGACTTAAGATGGATCTAGGTTAGTATCAAATGTAAGGAAACAGCATAATAGTTGAACAATAATAGAGGTTATTCCAATACATTGTCTTCAGAAGTTTGTTGTTTTAGAGAGGTTGACAAAAGTCATTTTGTCTTCAGAAGTTTGTCGTTTTAGAGAGGTTGACAAAAGTCATTTTGTCTTCAGAAGTTTGTCGTTTTAGAGAGGTTGACAAAAGTCATTTTTTCTTTCAGAAGTTTGTCGTTCTAGAGAGGTTGACAAAAGTCGTCTTCAAGCTTAGGGTCTGAAAATCTACAAAGAGGAAGGGTGATCACGTCATAGCTGGGTATATGGCGTCCTTTGATTTATCATTATCGTATCATTCAACATATAAGAACGTTGTCTCAATCAGGTATATCGTGGTTTTCGGTTTTTAGATGCCCTGCATTAGATCAGATAAGCTGGAGACATTGTTTTGGGGGCCCCAGTGTTTTTCCTTGAATATTTTTCTCGTGTTGTGAATGGATCATCATTACAATTTTTCGAACAATGCATGCCTATCTTCAGTGCATGATCTCTTCGTGCTAGCTATGTGGGATTGTTGCTTGTCTCCTTATTTTCTCTGCTCCAAGTGTACATTTATTCAGAACCATATTTCCGGAGCAGTCCTCCCCGTTGAGAGTGTAAAAATAAATGGGAATTACAGGGTTTGGAGTACAGACATTCACATATTTCACAATTTTTTGGTATAATGCGTCCTTTTGTTTATAGTACCATTCAACATATAAGAACATTTTGTCTCAATCAGGTATATCGTGGTTTTCGGGCTTTAGATGCCCTGCATTATATCAGAGAAAAGTTGGAGACATGGTTTTGGGGTCCCAGTGTTTTTCCTTGAATTGGAGACATGGTTTTGGGGTCCCAGTGTTTTTCCTTGAATATTTTTGCAATGTGTTGTGAATGGATCAACATTACATTTTTTCAAAAAATGCATGCTTATTTCTAGCGCATGATCTCTCCCGTGCTAGCTAGCTTATGTGGGATTGTTGCATGCCTCCTAATTTTCTCTGCGTCAAGTCTACATTTATTCAGAACCATATTTCCGGAGCAGTCTCACTGTTGAGAGCATAAAAACAATTGGGAATACATGGTTTGTACATTGTAGTAGGGACATTCACATATTTCTTAAATGTGGGTATAGATTTGGACCATAAGTAGTTGTAACAATTTATCTTCAAATCAATTTTACCAAAGCACGAGTTTCCTGTAAAACCAAATTTCACCCTGGTGTGAGCAATCACACGTTTTCATTGAGATTGAAATATGGATATTGAGGTCGACCATCTGTTGGTTCAGCAATTTTTGAAATCAAGTGTTGCCAAAGCACAAGTTTCTGTAAAACCTAATGAAACTGCAAGCTAATCATTCATTATCAATTCTATATCTCTAAATAACTCTTTTTGTCACAAGGCTAAAGGAAGTGTTGCCAAAGCACAAGTTTCCGTAAAACCTAATGAAACTGCAAGCTAATCTTTCATTATCACTTCGATATCTCTAAATGTCTCTTTTTGTCACAAGGCTAAAGGAAATTTGTAAATTAGAGGCCTTCACTATTTCCGTAAAACTAGACCTGGTTGAGAATTTATTATTTGGATTCTTTTCCGTAGATGAAGACTTTTCGTTTGAATTTATTTAGGTAGCTGAATGGTATTTATTTATTTTTGCCAGAGGCCTTCACCATTTCCGTAAGCCTAGACCTGGCGGAGAATTTAATTTGAATTTTCTTCCGTAGATTAAAACTTTTCGTTGGAATTTATTGAGGTAGCTGAATGGTATTCATTTATTTTTGCTTGTAGAACCTTTCACTGGGGAATTTGGAATTTAGTTTCGAGTTATCCTGGTATTTCTGAGTGAGTTTTAAGTACAGTTCAGCAGACCAAGTCACCTTTATCTGTGACTGTTTATCGAGGTTCGCTAAACGTTAACTGTAGGTATTGATTTGTGTTGCCAGTAAAGGCTACTGATTCGTATTTTTTCCAATCAAGGGTAATAAATTTAATCAAAATCTTGAATATAATGTGACAAAGTGGTATAGAAAAAATCATGTTTAAAGGCTACTGATTCGTGTTTCGAGTCAAGGTACTCAAATTCTTGAATATGATGTGCCAAATTGGTATAGAAAAAATCTAGAACATGAGATTTGAGAAATTTGCCATAGAAGTGCTAGATTTGGATGCATGAAAACATACTGAGTAGTGATTCAACCTCAATTTCCAATCCGTTGGACCGACCATGAAATTCCACATCAGTTTTTTGCTGTGTGGCATATGGAGAGGTTCAATTTGTCTATATAATGTCTTTTTTTTTGTTTAAAATGATTGGCCTAAATACAATAACTGGAAGCTTAGATGACCCTTGGACGATGCCAATGGCTGCTAGAGGACTGGCTGGATTAAATGCAAATATAAATTAAAATGAGATGTTATTTCATTTGTTTTTTTGATATGTTAAAATGGGACGCAGTAAAATTCAAGCTTGAGATGTTATTTCATTTGTTTTCTTGATATGTTAAAATGTGACGCAGTAAAATTCAAGCTTGAAATGGAAGAATGTAAAATGTGTGTCCATCAATTTAAAATAGTAGGTTGATCTATAATTATTTAGCAATCGGTTTTTCTAAAGCTTGAAATGAAAAATTTACTCTATGCTAATTCTTGAAATGAAAAATTTACTCGATGCTATTTCTTGAAATGGAAGAATGTAAAATGTGGGTTTTAATTATTGTTTTTTTCCCTATAAATTTATTCATGCTATGTTGTTTGTGGTTTGTTTTGCAAGTTCGACATTGGTGAGACTACTTTGCCCAAAAATAATATCCAATTAGGGCAGAGAATTGAACCAATGAATTAAAATTTAGGAGTGCTTTAACAATGCACCTGATCACCATTTATTGAAGACTCAATGGACTACTCAATGCAATGTTAGAAGTTAATTTACAGATCATAAGTAATTTAATAATTTGCATTTTTCTGTTTGTTGGGTTAATTAATGCAGAGATAATTTTTTTTTTTTGTTTCTGTAAATTCTCGCAAGTGATTTCTACTAAAAAAGAAGTATTACATTGATTACACCAATAGACCAATCCTTCATATAAAGTTCACTAACTTTAGTATATCCGCCTATTCTATTTAGAAATACATTTACATTCAATTGTTGTCACCATTAACTTTAAAAAATTACATGACTTGTCACTGTGAGTAAGAAACAAATAGAACAAACTTCAAAACAAGTAGTGAAACTTGGGTAGGAACGAACTTCAAAACAAGTAGTGAAACTTGGGTAGGATTAGTACCAAAAAGTCGCTGCAATAGCTAGGCTTGAAGCGAGATCCAAGGTTGCGAGAGAAACCAAGGAAACCATACCATCGTGATCATGTCAATGCATGAGTAGCTCGTTCACTAGAGACTAATAAGAGATGATAACTGGTGACTGTGGCGATGTACAGCCATCCGCGGTGCAATAGTCAAAGCTGGGACATTAGCTAGGCTTGAAGCGAGATCCAAGGTTGCGAGAGAAACAAGGAAACCATACCATCGTGATCATGTCGATGCATGAGTAGCTCGTTCACTAGAGACTAATAAGAGATGATAACTGGTGACTGTGGCGATGTACAGCCATCCGCGGTGCAATAGTCAAAGCTGGGACATTAATAACAGTCAGCGTGTCTTGGTTCTCAACAGATTCAATGTCCGATCTGAAAATTTCTCCACTCTTGTGAGTTTGGTCCCAATGTCATCAAGGTTGAATTGAAGATTACAGAGAATCCTTGAATTGAAGATTACAGAGAATCCTTTTGATGTCTTCTTGACTTATAAACAATTTGTTGTTGTGAGTTTGCTCATCTCGAAGAACCATGTGGAACAAGGTGTCCAACTATTGATGCAAAGTTATAGAGTGTAGGAAATGTAGGCGACGTTCCGTGAATCGCTGCAGATCAAGAATCCAATTTAACCAATTTCCACTGATCTCTGATTCACAAAAATAGTGTCTTTCACCAAAATTCTTTATACTCTAGGAGCAGAATCTCTCACTTGTGGAGGGATAAAGTTGAAATAATTAACTATGAAGTCCCATCCAAATAGCTGATGTTAGGAGGAGAAGGAACTAGACGAGCCAAGGTAGGGGCTACCACTAGATAGAGAAACGAGCCAAGGTAGGGGCTACCACTAGATAGAGAAACAAAGACCAGAACCCCAAGTACAAAGATATCATCCTGTAAGATAAATGTAGTGGGGAGGTTAATTAACGACAAAGATATAAAAAATGACTCAGAGCAAAGGGGACCCCCTAAACTCGACCCCTCCACAAATTGCACGAGTAATTAATGCAAATATAAATTAAAGTGATGTTATTTCATTTGTTTTTTTGATATGTTAAACTGGGATGCAATAAAAATGCAAACTTGAAATGGAAAAATTAAAATGCGGATTTCTCATTAATTCAAGTTTGAAGTGGAAGAATGTAAAATGTGGGCTCATCATCAATTTAAAGTGATATGTGGGTTCATAGTTATTTATCTATCTTTTTTTCTAAATTTACTCAATGTTATGTTAGAATCTAATTTATAGATCATAATTAATTGAAGTATTTGCATTTTTTTGTTCGCTGGCTTTGCTCTTGTGAGTGTGGTTTAAAAATTTGTGAATTAGGGGCATCTAGGCTAGTGAAATCACTTAGGAATCGCATAGAATCTTAGAATCTCTGACGCTACCAAACTAAGAATCTCAGCAAAGCTAGTTTGCATAAAGCAGTGAATCACACATTCACAAGTATAGACAACTTTTTACAAAATATTGTAGAAATATGGACAATAACCCAATCTTCGTTACATTAAACCAATTGAGAAATACAACAGTTTAGGGCTTCCCATAGAAGGGATAATGACCCTCAATTATCCATAAGTACAAGAATACAAGATACACTGAAAATTTCATTGTAGTCTCTATGTCATATCTTGTCATGTTGGTCCTTCGCTTCCATTCTGCGCTCTAGTTGTCCCTTAGTCCATCAAAGGACAACATATAGTCTCCATGAGCATTGCTACCTATCACTATTGCAAGTCACTTCCACTTCAATGAACACGGGTTGATCCAATTTGCTCTTTTAGGTTGGCCAACACCTTAGTGGCAATTTGCCAAGCTAGTAGCTTCCTTCGTCCATTAAAGAGCTATACATTAGGCTCAATTCTTCACCCAACACACGTCTATCAAGTTCTCTTTAGGACAACTTGTCAAGGGCTACTTTGGGCTGCTAACACACTGCACTCCACTAGTCCAATGGCATCCAATACCACTGCCACAAAACCACTATGAAATCTGCTCCTAATTGGGGTTTCTTAACACCCTAGACAACCCTAACACATGGCTCCCACAGGTTGCGTAAATTGTCCAAACACTAGGACAACCTCCCAACTAGCAAACAAGTCAAACTTTATCCAACAAACTCAACATACTTGGTTGTGCATTTTGCTGATGCTTCCTTACTGGTTAGGGCATCCAATTGCTGCTGTTGCATCCCACAAAAACACTTCAACAGAACTAAAGGACAGCCACCTATCTCCCATTGTAGCCTTCACAAAACCTTCCAACAGGGCTACGACCTTTGCATAATTCCTACAATAGGACTACAACCTAGTTTGCACAAGGAGTAAGGGCTACAACCCTCAAAACGAAGATAAACCACCCTTTAGCTTCTATGCGCACGTTGTCAAATCTGCCTTTAAGGTCTTCGACCTTCACCTTTGCAGAATTCCTACAATAGGACTACAACCTAGTTTGCACAAGGAGTAAGGGCTACAACCCTCAAAACGAAGATAAACCACCCTTTAGCTTCTATGCGCACGTTGTCAAATCTGCCTTTAAGGTCTTCGACCTTCTCCTGTTCATTCTTAGCTCCTGAAATAGGAAAGTATAGACCCAAAACCACCCTCCTTCAATCTCGTCCTCCCTTCTTGAGCTTGGCTATCTTGTTGAGAATCTATGAGTTGTAGCACATTTTGATGTGTAAAATGAATCACATTCACCTTCTATTTATACACCTTAGAAGGGCTCAATGAATTCATGAAGAGACACGACTTTTGGCTAATTTCACTTCAAGCCTACATGATTTGAACAACGAAAAAATTCATTTTCAACTTCAAAAATTCATATCTCATCAAGGATATCTCGGATTTCGATGATTCTCGAAGTGTTGGATTTTCTTCGCCATCCTCTTATTATCTCCATCCATCACATGTCCAAAATGCTCAATGGTTTTGGCCTAAACATCGATGGGTGCAAAACCCCAACCTTGGATTACAAGCCCACAAGTGACTCTTGTGGTGCTCCAACTTCTAAATCTTGAACCCTAGGGCTTGGAGTACTTCCCAAGCCACACAAAAATCAACACTCCCTTTTAGCGAGAGCGGTACTTCCAAGACTAGGAAGCAACTCATTGCCATCATCACTACACGCAACACTTGCCCAACTCTTGGCGCTCACAACTACAACAATCCCTATAGTATGAACTACACTCCCCTCGGAAGTGTCATTGTCACTAGAAGCATCCCGCTTCTTATTCTTCTCCTGAAATGTCTTCCATTCCCTCCATGATTCCTTCTTTTCAGTTGTAGGAGCACCCTTGCTCCCTGTTGACCATGCGCTCTTCTTGAGCCGCAAAGTCTCCCTCTAAACCTGCAATCTCCCTCCATAACTTGACTCTCCTTAAGTCTCCAGAACCTATATCACCTTCTCTGAAACTTGTACCTTCCCCTCTGAAGCTTGCACCTGCACCTACTTCTTTGGAACTTGCACCTGGTCCGCTTGCTTCTTTTTCCCATGATCTATGGGCTTGCCCATCAACGTGTATAGACCATGCTCTCTAACTCCAAGTACGGTACCTATAGAGCTAGAGCCTCTGGGCCTGAGCCTTGCCTTCACATCCTGGAACAAGACCTCAAGCCCCTTCTTCTCGATCATCGAGATAGATATCATGCTATATCCGAGCCTTGGTACAAACAATACATCCTCGACTCGCATCACTCGTCCCGTCTCCGTCCCGAATGGCACAACTGCCTTTCCTCCGGTCTCCTTCTGACTCTTGTTGCCCAACACCATGTGCAACTTCGAGTCCCATTTAACTAGTGTCTCGAATACCTCCTGTGATCTTGTTATATGTTTCGACACACCAATGTCCATGTACCATCCATCCTCATCGATAGTACCTTGTGAGAAATGAGAGATCATAGCAAATTCCTCCTCTAACCTTCTGGTGAAAGCATCTATCTCATCAGAAGTGGCAACACCGATGACCTACTTCCCTTTCTTCTTCTTGTCAACTCCTGCCTTCTTCATCGGACATCTTGATGAAAAATGACCCATCTTGCCATAGTTGAAACACTTGATTTTACTCAAGTCCTTTTTCTACTTGCCCTTAGTTCATGCGGCAAGTGCCATGTCATCATCAAAATTCTTCTTCTTTGGATGAAGATCCTCGTCTCATAACTCTTCCTGAATGATGTCGTCCCACAACCTATTCTAGTCTGGCAACTTCTCTCTAGCAATGATCCCCTTGATGAAGGGCTTCCGTTTCTTGGTGAACCCTTTCAAAGCAATCCTCACCAAATCTGAATCTGAAATAGTCACACCGATGACAACAAGCTCATCTTTGACCTTGAGACAATCTCGTCAGATACAAAGTCACTCCTTCACCCTGCATCATCTTGGTGGACTTCAACTTATCCTCCAATACCATTACCCAGTTCTAGTTCTTATTCTGAAATAAATTCTAAAGAGCCATCCACATCTCATGTGCAGTGTTCTTCTTGGATAAATGAGGTATTAGGGGATCCTTCACACCATGAAGGATGATTAATTTCGCCATCGTATCCAAATTCTCGTACGCTTCCCGCTCCTTTGAGTCAGTTGGCTTCTTGATGGATTTCTCGGCAAACTCCCAAAACCTGTTGACCCACAAGACCAACTTGATCCTTTCCTTCCATGGACTATAGTTGGACAACCCCTCCAACTTGTCCTCATCCTAGAGACCAACTTGCAATTTCGACATTGTAGTGAGCCCTTCACCTGCAATGTGACCAATTCCCTCTTATGCTATACTTCGTTGTGCACACACTGATTCACTGTTTCCAAAGTTGCTTAGATACTCTCAAATACCGTGTTGAATTTCCATGATCTTGGGTCTAGATAGAATCTTAGAATCTCTGACACTGCCTAACCAAGAATCTCAATAAAGCTAGTTTGAACCACTGAACAATATAAAGCAGTGAATCACACATGCACAAGTATAAACAACTTTTTACAAAATATTGTACAAATATGTACAACAACCCAAACTTCGTTATATTAAATGAACTGAGTAATACAATAGTTTAAAGCTTCCCATACAAGGGATAATGACCCTCAATTATTCACAAGTATAAGAATACAAGATACACTGACAATCTCGCTACAATCTCTATGTTGTATCTTATCTTGCTGGTCCTTCGCTTTCGTTCTGCTCTCTAGCTGTCCCTGAGTCCATTGAAGGACAACACATAGAGCCTCCGAGAGTGCTACCACCTATCACTGCTGCAAGTGACCTCCACTTCAATGAACACGCGCTGATCCAATCTGCTCTTTTAGGTTGGTCAACACTTGAGCTCCAATCTGCCAAGCTAGTATCTTCTTTCGTCCATCTAAGAGCTACACATTAGGCTCAATTCTTCACCCAACGCACAATTGTCAAGTTCTCTTTAGGATAGCTTGTCAAGGGCTAATTTGGGCTGCCAACACATTGCCCTCCACGAGTCCAATGGCACCCAATACAATTGTCACAAGGCCAACGTGAAATCTGCTCCTAGTTGGGGTTTCTTAACACCTAAGAGAACCCCAACACATGGCTCCCACATGTTGCATAACTTTCCAAACACTAGGACAACCACCCAACTATAAAACAACTCAAACTTTACCCAACAAACTCAACATACCTGGCTGTGCATGCTGTTGAAGCTTCCTCACTGGTTAGGGCATCCAACTGCCACTGTTGTAGCCCACAAAAACACTTAAACAAACCTCCAAGGACTGCGACCTATCTCCCACAACACCCTACCATACTTCGTTGCTCCTTTAGGCCACTTGTGTTGTTTGTTGAGGACTGCGACCTTCACAAAACCTTCCAACATGACTGCGGCCTTCATAAAATTCCTGCAATAGGATTGCAATCTGGTCTGCACAAGGAGTAAGGGTTGGTGTGGCCTAGGCCGTGTGTGATTCTCAGGTGATTTTGATGGCTTATATGCCCCTTGGTAGCTACTCAAGCCACAAGTTAGGTATGCAAGTCATCTTGGGATTCATTCCATGAAGAGGCGTTCTCCAACCCAGTATGGAAGGGATATTGTAATGTCATGTCCTCTAAATGTTTTGATTTGGTAAAATTATGTAAAATTAAAATTAAAATTAAATAAATAAAAAATAATTAATTAATGAAAACATTTTTAATCGTTCAAAAAATAATAAAGTAAAAAATAACTTAAAATAAAAAAACTTCATGTTTGACCCATGGTATGAGAACCCATGGTATTGATCCATTGGTATTCATGTGGAATATAATTTATTTAAAGGGGTAAATTAAACCAACTTAGATCCATCTTAACTCCAGATCTATTAAGCATTGGGAGGAATCAAATCTCTTGAGATGCAAACATCTTTTAGAATGAAAAAAGATTTGATCCCTCTTGGTGTTTTGGTAAATATGGAGTTAATATGGATAAATATGGAGTTAATATGGATCTACGCTGGTGTTACCTAACAAACAAAAAATAAAAAATCCATAATCCATTTAAAAAAAATATGTAGCTTTGGAGTTGATTTTTCCAAGAAATCAAATTTAAACAAACAAGAAACCTTAGCTTTGAAATGGCTAAAGGCTAGGATTGTTAGATGCCATGACGACTAAGCTAATCTCCATGTTGAATTATTGTCCCATGGTATTAACTACAAAAACCAAGTTGTTGTGTCACCTTCACTAGAAATAGTTTTGGGAGTGGGAGCTTGAGTTGACTTCTCGAGACCAAATAGGGGCTTTATTTATGCCATTGAAGGTAAGCTCATTCTTTCCCTCCAAGTTGACAACTCCATGTTGAGTCATTTTTGTCATAAGATATTTGTTATAGGCCATAAAATCAACTAGTTATGTTGCCTTTGTTAGAAATGCCACTAGGAGTGGGAGCTTGAGTCAAAACCGTGAAACAAAAAGGGAGCTTTATAATTGCATTGATTAAGATGCTCATTGCATTTCACCTGTAGTGTTGGCACCTAATAAGATAGAGCCATAGAGAAATCCTTAGCACCTTTATCCATTTTCATCATAGTTAGAAACTATATTTGGTACCATAAGGATATTTATACACACACTGCATTTAACTTACACCTTAAGACTAAACCCTAGTCTTCTGGTGATATGCCAAAATAGCAGACCTCATAATGCCATTCTCAAACCCTAGAAAAAACAGTCCCTCCTTTTTATTTTGGTTATTAAATAGTGTCTTTTGTTAATGATTGTCATATAATAGAAGTATTTTTATAAGATGGTTATTCTAGACTACAATTATAAAAAGATACATAATTTATTTTTGGTTTGATAAGATAGTTATTCTAGGTCACAATCATACAAATATATTGATTTTTTTGGGCTTGATAAGATAATTATTCTATGCTGCAATCATAAAAAGATTGAAATTTATTTTTGGTTTGTGAATATAATTATTCTATGCTGCAATCATAAAAAGTTTGAAATTTATATTTGGTTTCAACTTCTAATTTTGAAATATTTTTGTATCATAGATTTGTTTTTATATAGTGGAGAGACAATGAATAAGAGAGTTCATTTTAGATATTAGTTATAAGTAATGACATAAAAACATTAGATCAAATGCAATTGAGTTTTTAGTTTTTGTTTAAAAAAATTGTAACTCTACTCTCAACTAATTTTTTATTTTTATTTTTTACATTAAGTGAGTGCCAAAGCATTGTTGTCCAATAGAAGAACTTGTATATATTCTTATAATATCCTAAGCAAACATATTTTATGTCATTATATTAAAAAAACTATTTCTATCATATCTTTATGTTTTATGAGTCCTAGAATAACATTGCTAGAACTAGAGACATCAATCTATGTCACAAAGGTTCCTCTTTGCCCTATGGTCCTTAAGTGATGACTTCCATTCTCTCCATTAATTGCAGTTTTTGGATAACTTATTGAATTGTGCTCCCTTTATACATGTTAGAGGTTTATTTCAATAAATTGAGCAACAACTTGTTGGATTTTTTCTAAGAGTGTTCCTAGGGCTATGCCTTTGACTTGCTTAATTGGCACCTTATATTTTTTGAAAAATTACAACCTACCCACATTCTTCTCTATTGCACCAATCTTAGCGACGATTGTAGAGCATGTAGGTTGCCTAGTTGTCACTAGAAATTCCTAGCCCCAATTTGAAAGGAAACATTAAGTCATTTGTTTGGAATAGGGCTCCACTAGCTCCATTGGATCTATGCTTACATTACATTAAAAAATTCCCTAGGTTTTTGTTTGATCTATTTTCAACACACTAATCTATCTCATCATTTTTTGCTTGATTGGGTGGTTTATTTCTTTGTATGTACATTTCATCTTATGTTATATTTTCAAAAGGGGAGAAACATAGGTTTTGGAACAATGGTGCATAATTAGTGATCCATAATCCCAAAGATACATTAATGGAATAAATCTATGATTTGCAACAACAAGGTTGGACATCTATCTTGATATGCTTTTTCAAGGGTTTCTCCTTTTCAAGATCAAACATTTACAATGTGAGCCTTTTTCCATACCTCTTTTAATAAGGGGCAATGAATTAAAACGTGTGATGTATTTTTCATTTTCTTCGCAAAAGACAAATCCCTATCCCTTGGCTTTTTTGGGATAATGTTTAAAGGGAAATTTTTGTTGCTTAATGCTAGACAAAATAATAGTTTGGATTTTAAAGGGGCTTTTTGTTTCTACATTGGTTTCCACCATTAGATTCTTCATATGCATCATATAGAAACATTGCCTTGTACCCAAAACCCGCTATGTATTCCCCAGTGGGCTTCTGTAATTAAGTGAAGCCATATTCTCTAGCTCTTAGTTTTATGACACAAACATTCAATCTCTTTACAAGAAGGTCCTATTGTTTTTCCTTTCAACCCTCTATCTAGTTTAAGGGGCCTTGCATTTTTCCATTATTGGCTCCAAACCAAGCCATGTTCTCCTTCAATTTCATTTTCCATAAATTTTGTTCCTTTTTACTCAAGAACTTCAACTAATTCGAGTTGTGTTCTTCATTACTTGTTATCCAAAGATATACCCCAATTTTGGTTTTCATGCAATTTCCCACTTTCTAGGCTAGCTACTGCCCAATTAGAGGGAATTGCAAGCTAATGTTTTCGATTTTATGTATACCCCTATGGAATATTTTGGCATTAAACTTATCTAATATTCTATAGAATGAGGTCTTACGCTCTTGTTTTTATTTCCCTGCTACCATAAGTTCACTCAATCAGTTTTCTCTTAGTGGCTAGTGCTTTTCCAATGTGGTGTATGTTATTAAGACCCCTACTTTCCTAAAACTTCGGGCTTAGAAAAACATTGCAATTTGATTAGAGCAATGCCCCTTTTCCCTTCCATAGAAACTGAAAATATCCATTTCTAATCTTTTCTAGATTTTCTATTTGCTCCAACTTGTGATTATTTTCTCCATTTTTTGTTTAAGCTATAACAAATGTTTATAACCATGGTACTTTTGGCTTGGCCATGAACTGCAAATATTTCATATGTTTGTTAAAACGCTCACAGTTTTCCATACAATGGCTCTATACATTTTAGAATGATCCATCTTATGTATTAGGGCTCACATGTTTTATTCACAGGCTCGCATCCTTCTGAGGCTTTTTTGAGGTTCGCATCATCGTACTCTATGGATTTAAAGGATCATATATAATCTTTGTACGTGTAGCATTGCATCTGTGGTTCACACCAGTGTCGTGACTCTCGATGCAACACCGCAATAATATTCAGTGGCTCGATGACTGTGACTCTCTTTGCGTTGACTTACAATAGTGACTCAGTCTCATTTCTTATGTATGATCTTTTTACATAGTGGCTGGATTGTATTAAATACATAGTGGCTTGTATTAATACAATGATCTTTCTATGGTTAAAATTCCAAAGTATGGATTGTGATCTATATAAGAGTGACCTGGAAATCGAAAGAAGCCGGTTTATGATATGAATGGGAAAGATCGTGATAAGACAATAGTTGACAATGATAACAATATATTGTGACATGGAAACAAAAGTAATCATTGATATAACAATTAACCAATGCAACCTTGAACTATGAGTCGACGATCTATGTGTGTAACTGAGACGACACTACATTACTATGGCTGTCTTGTTTGGACAGTGACTTTGACCTTATACAATGATTTATATATTGTTGAGTTGCATAATAGAGATACCTAAGAAGTATCCTCATGATACAAGGCTATTGGTTGGCAAGTCATTGACTTCAATATATAACAATAGAATTAGTATTGTCAGATAGACGTATGGCAAATTTATTGGATCATGAAGTGTTCTTAAGCAGTCTTGAGACTTCGTTTCAATACATATAAGAACGATGGATTTCACCATGAAGCTGACGTATTTAGAATGAACCAAAATTCTAACCGAGATTATCACTAATTTTGAAGCACATATTTGAGCTCAACGAAGGTTCTAAAGTTGAAGAAGTTGAGGCACTTGTGTTGAAGAAGTGTTGACACTTTGAAGAATTGGATCGGACAAGACAAGGTAAAGTTGCATAGATGTGTATAATTTTTTGTGATCTATATAATGGTTTAGGTCATGGTGATGATCATAGAAAGGCTCTGCATAAATTAGAAACAATAAATACATTATGTTGCAACGTTATTAGGGTTTTGTAGAATGCTAGTAGAATTTTGTAATAGATGACTAGTCTTGATGACTATGAAGTTTCTAGGGTTTACATTGAACTTGCAATTCGTTTTGTGACAGATTTTGAACACCTTAAAAATCTAGGGTTTTCCAACTAGCTTTCTTGTGTGGTTGTAGAACTCTACAATTTGTAAGTGACAAGTCATGACATCTAGGGTTTGTAAATCTTAGCAAAGTATTAAGTGAAAGGAGAAACCCTAAATGATCATTCTGCTGTGAAAGTAAAAGGAACCCAGTTCTTTAGAATGACAGGTATTATATCTTGATAATGTGAAGATAAGCTTTGATGAAAATGGGTCCAAGATTAAGATGGAGCAAACCTTCCTCTGAAGATAAGTATTCAACATCTTTCTGATTATTACTTGTGCTACTATCTTTATATTTTGTCTCACTGTTCTTTCATAAATCTTCTAACCAAAGTTACAAGTCAAGGAAAGTACCCCATCATACCCCATACCCCATCTGGATGTCTACCAAATGATAAAATGCTTATGCCTCCATAAGATCATTGCACCCTTATCTATATTCCCATGCATAGAAGGCATCTCATGGATATTTCACTAAGCATATCAAGGAAAGCACCCCATCATACCCCATACCCCATCTGGATGTCTACCAAATGATAAAATGCTTATGAATCCATAAGATCATTGCACCCTTATCCATATTCCCATGCATAGAAGCCATCTCATGGATATTTCACTAAGCATATGTTGATAACTGGGTAATCAAAGGTACTTAAGGGATATCTCATCATTCCAAGCTTTAGTCTTTCACACATGCCATAAGCTTCCCACAAAAAATATTGCACTTATAGAATACGAGATGCTATAATTTCCTCTACACTATAAACAAAGTTACCCAACTTACTGAGAACTGTAGCTTCAAAATGAGCTCTAGCAAAAAAACCACATTTTTGCGTTAAAAACATGAAAAACACACCCAAATGGAGAAGTAATGATGTTGCATTACTCTTTTTTTAGGGGTAAATTGCCAACATTTTTCAACCATGGGACAAAAAACCAAAATCATGATTATGGAAAATGTTAAAATTTCAACATTTTTAACCATGGACCAAATATCACGAGTACAAAAAAGCTTAAAATTTCAATATCTTTAACCATGTTATTTAAACCCAACTATTATGAGTTCGAAAAAACTTAAATTCCAACATTTTTAACCATGGCATTAAAAATCAATATAAGGATTGGACAAATTTAAAAATCGACCACTAAATTAAAGTGTTGTTTTACAAGAACCATTTTTTTTCTAAGGTCAAAATTATAACTCATTTGAAAAACTATCCTAATACAAGTTGACTATTTTCAATGGAGTATTAAAATTGTGACATTTTATTAACCATGGTCTAGAAATTTCACTAATATAAACAAAATAATAAAAAATCATTTATTTATTTATTTTTTAATTTTAAGACTTAAATAACACAATTTTTTAAATGAAGAATTTTTAAATTAAAAAAGGAAATTTTAACCTTTAAAAAAGAAAAATCAAGTTATTGTTATTTTTTTAAAGACATTTAAAAAATAATAATAATAATTTTAAAAAAAATTTAAACAAAATTAAAGAAAACAAAATTAGATTAAAATTAAAAGAAATAAAAATTAAAAAACCTAATAATTCTTTTTTAATTGTAGTGAGAATTTATGGAGAATCTGTAACTTCGGAAGATCGTTTGTCATTATTACACTAGATACAACTATTTCATAAATTTCACTAATAGGATAGATACAACATGTTTTCGAAGACTCCAACCCACATAACTAGGGAAACAATTATTTTTAGCAAACTACTTGAGCTAAGATCTTTTGACTAAAAAACCTAATAATTTAGAGTATTTTCAAATAAATATTTAAACAAAATAAAAATAAAACAAGTTTTTTAAAAGAAAACTAAAATACATTAAGATTAAAATAAATGAAAATGTAATGCTCCCTCCCACCCCCGGGACTAATTCTGATTGAATGGGAGGTGTTAACTTTCAATTAACCCAACTAAAGTCCCAAATTTCCTCCTCCACCAAAATTAGCGGAATTAACTTTGGCCTACACCATCACGTTCAACTCGTTGTGAGATTTCCAACAATATAATCTTTTCCTCAATCCAAACTTTGGATAGAGAGTTATGCCCATTTGAAGTTTAGGCCCCACAACTTTGCCACATCAACAAGGGTCAACCACGTGGCACTACCACCTCACACTACATTGCCATGTCACAACGCCACTACACCACGGTGCCCCATGCAATTTTCTCCAAGGATATTCTATTCCCAACTCCGTGCCATGACTGGTTTATTCTTGTCAATCAACATGAAGGTCCCTATATAGTGTTCCCATTCAGTCACACCTTTCTCTATTCAAGATACTTCCTTTCAACCTTCATGGTGCACCGTGAAAATTCCCATTAAGTAATGAAGGTGTCTTTGTTACATACCTTCCATCTCATCTATGGGTTCCATTAAATTTGTAGCCTGCGACGAAATGACATCACTAACGCTCGCTGCGGTCCTGTGGTTTGTGATGACATGACCCCTTTCCATGTGAACCACCACGTTTTTGTTGCATGGTAGTCCCATGTCAAGTGTCAGAATAATCCACAACTATGTATCTTCTTAGAGACACATCAACTATCCTCCACGTTACCCACTCCTATAGATCCATACCATTTAAGCTACCAGAATTAACTAAGATATTTTACTTCTGTGATGTTAGCATAATTGCATATGAAAGAGCATGATATACCACATGTGCATAGTGTAGAGAAGATGAAACATAATGACAACCATCAAATCAAGAACACAAACACATTGATAACGGACTTCACCCAGTGTTGGTTACGTCTCCAGGCCTTGGTGTAAAGAGTGGGGAGGTTTCTTCATTGAATGCTGCAACTGCTGATAATGTACATGGTATATTCTTTGTCATTACAAGGATGAATACCCTCAACCAGAGTGGCATGTCTCTCCATGAGACGTTCTCAAGAACTTTCACTCACATGGGAAAATCCCCTCAACAAGAGTGGCATGTCTCTCCACGAGACGTCCTACATGAACTCTCACTCAAATGGGTTGTCCTTCAGCATGACAAGCTAATAAAATCTCACATGATGTGGCATACAAGTATCCTTCAACATAATGGTAATCAGGGACCTCAACAACAAAAACATCATCTTGGCAAATCAAAGAAAAACATGACATAACAACACCATATACCTCCACATTCGGGGACGGCCGAAAAATGAAAAGCTTAGCTGCTGAAACATACATCATTTTTAAATTCGTGGTGCGAAATCATGTCAAACGACTATAAAATTTGCCCCTTTTTGACACCGTCAAATTCTGGACCCTCGGGCATCTTGAAGATTTCCCCAAAGATTCCTTCTTGAAGATGGCTGAAAAATATGCTCCTCGGATGAAGATTCTGAGCACACCACTGTGCTCCCTACGGAATTAATCCGCTCCTCGGATGAAGATTCTGAGCACACCACTGTGCTCCCTACGAAATTATGTGAAAAATGACTATAAAGTCGACATTATTTTGTCTCGGTCAAATTCTGCCTCCAAGGGAATATTTTAGATTCCACAAGATTCTCCAATGATTCCTTGCTGATGGACACCTACATTTCTACTGCTCAGATGGTGAAACCGACTGCACGGTTGGACTCCTAGCGAGAAATCGTGCAAAAATGACTATCAACTTGTTAAAATATGACACTGGCATATCTGGCCCTCTAAGGGAATCATTTGGCATCCTGGCATATTCCCCCAAGTTCATAGTTCCACCTCATCTGGGTTCTCAGGGTTTTGCGCCCGTCCTTCCTCTACTAGTCTAAGTTCCGCCACTTCTTTGCTGGCCTCCTAGTCAAATGAACTGAGTGACTCATTAATAATTTTTCGGGTGGATGTACCAACGTGCTCTGTTGGCGCATTGGTGGCATTGGCGTGTAGCACAGAGGAGGTTCCGTGTTTGAGTCTCGACATACCATTTTAATGCTTAGCGGTTAAATCAATTTTGGTGGCGTTTGTTAATCGTTGCAACAACGTTGATTGTTTTGGGGCGGAGGTAAGAATTTATATGGCGCATTATGGTTTATTTAATGGTTAATGTTTGGTGTTACATTAATATGTCAACGATTTGTTTTGTGTTAGATTTATAACATGAGGTTATATGTATATGCTCCAACGATTATGGAACTGCTCGAGTGGCGTGCTGGCCCATCGGGCCGGGTGGGTTCAAGCCCCATTGGTTCCAGCATTTAACGATATCACATGGCATGCGTTATATGTTAATGCCTGTTGATTTATGACGTTGGGCTGTGGGCGGGGTCTTGGGTCAGAGATGCGGGCCTTGGCCCCATAGTTTTGTTGTTTTGTTTTTTAATACAAATATAATATGACTGTTGTGGGGGTGGCAGCTCGCTACCTTTTTTTGTTTTTATTAAAAACAATAGTCAATTTTTAATAGCCGAAAAATAAGGGTCACTGAGCAAATTAAGTTGGCAACAAATTCTCCTGTTCTGATCGTCGGATTTCATGCGTCGGGATGCTGCCAAATTGTTGCCTCGTTAATACTTGGCCAAGTTTGACTTGGACTTTGACCGGAAATATATGGAGCATACAAACTGAGATTTGAGTGTCATTCACACCGTTGGAATTAAGACGACGAGTACTATAATCTGGTCCTGGTTACGCTTCAATACGGTGATTTTTATTTTTTGAGCTATTTCAAGGCCACTGCTAAATTTTGAGTGTATCTGGAGCCACCTAGATCATTCCTCCCCATTAAGGAGCTTTTGGTCATAAAAAATCATGAACATAATCTGCAACTGCTGTGTTACATTGTCTGTGCCACATGTGTCCTGGTAGGTCACACTTCTCCTTCACCCTTGTCCTTCAGAGCCATAAGTGATGAACTGACACTTGCATCCTTTGCAAACCTATAGTACAATATTTAGAAATTACATGCTCAATTGCATGACCAATCATGACCCAAGCATCCCCATACTTTCCAAGAGTTTGTAAGACACACTCTTTGGTCAAGCTTACATAAGATAGAACCCAATACCCCAGATATCAATAAAAGGCCAAAACATCATTGTTACTTCAATAAGCGATGGTAAACACATCATCACTTTTACATTTATATCACAACACATGATTTACAAAATGAGGCCAAGACAAGCTACCATATCTAGCAAAACCGTCTCTTACTCAACAAAGTGAACGATGAGGAATGTGGCGGATTTTCTTGTTGAACATCTTCACCAACTGGTTTCTGCATGGGTGCTTTGTCCTTGAGACATTTCTCCGGATGGAGCCTCCAAAATGTGGCTCTTTGATGACCACCTTTGTTGCAATGAACTACAAAAATTCTTCTTATTCCAGACCTTCTTAACTTGCTTCCTTCCCTATTGTGGAGAAGGTCTTTCATGCCTCATCCTTTTTCTTGCTGCCATTCTCTTTCAGCACTCAGCAACCACATGGTTATGTAGACCACAAAAACTAAATATTTTTCTATGCCATGATTTCCATTCATCATTAAAATACTTGTAATCAAAATGAAATTTAGAGTACTGATACTTTTTATACCTCTCTTCATTGTCTTTGGTGTAATCTCTGTGACGAGGGCTTGCCTTAGCTTTTTGAATTTTGAATTTTTGGCTCCAAAGTTATCAAGTCGACCCTCCTTCAAGTCAATTTGTTCCTAATTGAAGTGGAACCCATTCAACAACCCATAACACTATATATACATCCCTCACCCTCTTCCACAAGACACAAAAAGCTAAGTTTATAAAGAAGACACATAAAGCCAAGTTTTTGAAGTAGTTAGAAAAATATGAGTTTTTGAAGCAGGGACAAGAAGCTGAGTTTTTGAAGCAGACACAAAAGGTCGAGTTTCTAGAAAGTTTTTGGATAGTAGATTTGAAGTTTCTGGGCATAGAAGAATGTTGAATTTTGGTGTAGGAAGATTAGGAAGGGCCAAGATTGTTGGGAAGATTGGATACTTGGCAAGAGGATAGTTTGAACTGGTTTGACCATAATTGTATTGTTGGTTAGTTTGACCTTTGTATATGACTATAATAATTAGATGTTATTCTTGTTGAATTGAAGAATTTCTTTAAGGAAAAGGTTGTTGGGTTTTCCCCAAGTGGGTTTTTATAGGGTAAATATTGTGTTATCTTTGTGCATTCTGATCTCTATTGTCCTAATGCTTTTATGGTTGAATTCTTGAAGTGTAATTGATTATTGATAAATTGGAAGTGCTAAAATAATATGCATATCACTGGAAGTAATTATTAGTTTTTAGAAATTAGTGCTTCTACCTTTTGCACTTGAAAAATCAACAAATTCAACTTGACTTTGAAGGCTTGTTCCATCTTTAGGCTTTGAATAATGAGCACATTCTTTTTAAATTAATTTTTTATGATAAGTATGGGAACTTCACAATATTTTTTTTCTAAAAGCTCTAACATCTCAGTTTATTTCTATCTCTCCACTATCTTCTTAATGTAGCTATGAGAAAGGAACATTCAAACCAATTTCAAGGAAGCACAAGAATAATCTATCTAAGATACCTCATTCCCATAGGCGTGAATATCATCAACATCCTCCCTCTAAAAATAAATATGAATCTTTGAAGTTATCAGAGGCACAAGTTGGAGAATATCATCTACATCCATATAAAGTTCTTTAAGAAAACATCAATTTTCCCATTGAGGAATAGACTACTTCTAACTTGATATTGACAAAACGATCCTTTATATAATAAGGAAGAAGAGGCCAATTCAGAGGAAGAGAAGGAGGTCAATTTCTCCTCCTCTTATTCTTCCTATTTAGATGTTATAAAAAACAATCAATGATACTCTCCTCTAGTAAAAAGTAGAAAATATCGAAGCATGAAATCCTAAAAATACAAAGCCCGTCATCCTTTCGCCTCCTATGGTTATGGTTGGGGTCAATTTCGATTAAATACTAGCCTAGATCCATCTTAACTCTGGATCTATCAAGCGTTGAGAGGGATCAAATCTCTCAAGGTGTAAACCTTTTTTTTGAGTGCAAAACTTGAATAAAGGTTTACGTCTTGAGAAATTTGATCCCTTTCGACGCTTGATAGATCTGGAGTTAAGATGGATCTAAGCCAGTTTCAGTTGTGTGTGGCCAAAGAAAATATATCAAACATATGATTAATTTTATCAATAATATGTAAATACATCTTATATTAATATAATCATTTTAAATATGCTAAATATGTCTGAGATTTAGCTGGTCATTTTAATTTTAAATTTTCTTAGATACCTCAGTTTGTTGAGATTATAAATATCGTTAATAAATTTAACGATGAAAAATGATGAAATACAAATTTTGAATGCAAAGTGACAATGTAATAGTGTTGAATGATAGAAAATGTGAATAATAAGAATGTAGTCAATTACAAACAATCTTCATTGTGATCAATTTCAAACTATTTTCTTGTACTACTCTTGTTGTCACCCTTGTTAGTTTTGTCATATTTTCATATCGATTATATGAAAATGACATTTGAAATCATAAATCATTTAAATCTTTAGCTCGAGCTGTTGTAGTAAACATCATACCTTGTCTCTCTTTCTCTCCAATATTAATAGGTTGAATTACTATAACACAAAAATCATAGTACGTTGTCAATAATTTTTTGTTCTCACACTGAAATCAATGCACACTATTAATCCAATCACTTTAAAATTAATGTACCATCCTACATCCAATTACATCATATCAGAAATCAACATCTACACTGAAATCAATGCATCTAATGTAAGCAATCAAATAAGATTAAAAACAATATCTACACTAAAATCAATGCATCTAATGCAAGTAATCAAATAGGATTAAAAAACAACATCTACACTCAACAATGTAAACTTTGAAATGGGAACTGATACGATTACCCGTTTCGTAGAGGTAGCAAAAAGTGACCCGATTTTGAAAAGTGATGATGCGAAATACACCGTTTTGTTTGTTTGTTTGTTTTCGGAGCACATTTTTGACACTTTAAATAACTGATACGATTACCCGTTTCGTAGAGGTAGCAAAAAAGTGACCCGATTTTGAAAAGTGGTGATGCAGAATATACTTTTTTTTTTAATTTTTTTTTTTGTCGGAGCATATTTTTGACACTTTAAATTTTCTTGTGTATCAAATATAAATATTTGTTTTTAAATGTTAGTGATTTTCATGCTGATTTTCAAATGTGTTGATGCAACATGCTGATGCGGCATACCTTTTTTTAGAGGACTTATTTTTCACACTTTAAAAATTATTATGTCCATTTTTTTTTTGAAATTATGATTACTTAATGAATTTTCAAGATGTTTTATTTTTCTTTTTTTAAATGTTGATTACTTAAAAAACAAATATAAAAATATATATACAAAAGACAAAAAAAAAA
>APFE031455800.1:155746-278365 GCA_000404065.3 Pinus taeda
CATTTCCATGAGAGGTAGTCATAACTGACTAATTTCTCATGATTTTTGAATAGTCCACTTAGCACTCATTGCATCGGGTGATGCTCACAGGAGTGAAGAAGTGGGATTGAAACTAGTGAAATGAATCACATGGCGTCAATCATCACTTTCGGGGCTTGCACCCTGTAACCATGACTTCCCAGGAGGTCACCCATCCCAGATCGCCTCTGGCTCAAGCACGCTTAACTGTGGAGTTTTCCCCACAATCAAGACCACTTAGCTTTCTACCCCATTTGCAAAACCTTAGCAAGTATTGTGCCTTGTGAACCATTCAAGTAGAGTTCCCTTCACTCTTTTGAATTAAGTATTGGGGTTTTCGCAATACATTATATTAGATATCATTTTGGGATTCAACTGCGTTAAGTAAGTCATTCATCTATGACCATTTCTATGAGAGGTAGTCGTAATTGACTATTTTTTCATGATTTTTGAATAGTCCACTTAGTACTCATTGCGTCGGATGATGCTCATAGGGGTGAAGAAGTGGGATTGAAACTAGTGAAATGAATCACATGGCGTCAATCATCACTTCCGAGGCTTGCAGCCTGTAACCAGGATTTCCCGGGAGGTCACCCATCCCAGATCGCCTCTGGCTCAAGCGCGCTTAACTGTGGAGTTTTCCCCACAATTAAGCCCACTTAGCTTTCTACCCCATTTGCAAAACTTTGGCAAGTATTGTGCCTCATGAACCATTCAAGTAGAGTTCCCTTCACTCTTTTGAATTAAGTATTGGGGGTTTTTGTAGTGCATTATATTAGATATCATTTTGGGATTCAATTGCGTTAAGTAAGTCATTCATCTATGATCATTTCCATGAGAGGTAGTCATATGCATCGATTTTAGGGATTTGAATAAAGCCTATCCTAAAGAAAATTTCCCCACTCCATTTATAAATCAAATTATTAATGAGTGTGTGGGAAATGAAATATTTTCCTTCATGGATGGATTTTCTGGATATAATCAAATAACGATTCGTCTTGAAGATTAACACAAGACAACATTTATTTTCCCCTGGGGCACGTTTGCATATAAGAAAATTCCTTTTGGCCTTAAAAATGATGGGGCTACTTTTCAGCGGGCCATGTCATATGCTTTCCACGACATCGAGCATATAATTAAGCTTATTTGGATGATTTAGCTGCTCACTCTTGCAAGAGAATGGAACATCCAAAACACCTTCATTTAGTCTTTGAAAGATGTCATTATTATAAAATTTGGTTGAACCCTAATAAATGCGTTTTCGCGGTTACATCTAGTTGATTATTGGGATTCATCATCTCTAATGAAGGGGTTCATGTTGATCCTTTCAAGGTTGAGGTTACTTTAGTTGCCCCCCCAATTAAACATTCATCAACTTCAAAGCCTCTGAGGAAAGTCCATTTTTTTACAAAGATTTATCGTAAACTATGCTAAGATCACGAAAGGATTTATGCGTTTACTTAAGAAAGGAGTTCCATTCATTTGGGATGACTTCACTCAACGCTCGTTTGATGCTTTGAAAAAGGCATTGATCTCTGATCATCTTTTGAGTCCACCTGATTATAATAGGGATTTCCTTTGTACCTCACAACAACAAAATCAATTGTCGATATGATTTTGGTTCAGGAAGATAATGCCCTTAGGGAGAATGTGATTTATTATCAAAGCCATGGCTTAGTTGGTCCTGAAATCTAGTATTCTCATATTGAGAAATTGGATTTAGCAACAATTCATGCTGTTTAGCGACTCTGTCATTATATTTTGCTCAAAAAAACCTTTGTATTGGCTGAAGTCAATCCATTTCAATTTGTTCTCACTAGGCGAGTGATTGGGGGAAAATAAAATAAATGGATTGTCATTTTCCAAGAGTTTGATCTTGATTTTATATCAGCTAAGTCAAAGAAATCGTTGGTATTCACAGAATTGATTTTGGAATTGCCTTGTGAAGGAGATGTCACTTATGAAAAATCATTTCCAGATGAACATATTTTTCTTATCTCTTCACAAGATCCTTGGTATGGAGACATCATTGTATATCTCCAGACTTTGAATTTTCCTTAGACTTTTTCTAAGGATGAACGTTGAAGGTTACGTCACCTGGCTAAGAATTATCTGATCATTGGTGACACTTTATACCGCCACGGGATTGATTCAATCCTTAGATGTTGTTTATTCTTAGAAGAAGCTGAGTTGGTTTTGAATGATTGCCACAATGGAGCTTGTGGAGGTCATCTATCTAGGCTTGCTACAACCCAAAAAAGCTTGAGTGCAGGGTATTTTTGGCGTTCAATTTTTAAATATTGCATAGAAGCAGTCAAAAAATGCCATCCTTGTCAATTTATACTTGAAAAATGCTCATCTAGCTCTAATTTTTCCTGTTATCACTGTTGGTCCATTTACTAAGTGGGGTATTTATTTTACTACTTGTAACCCGGCTTCGGCTAAGGGCCACAAGTACATTATCATAGAATTAGACTAATTCACTAAGTGGGTCGAAGCTATCCCTACTTTTAATAATGATGGTGAGACAACAACACTTTTCCTATTCAATCAAATAATTTCATGCTTCAATATTCCTAAAGAGATTGTCACTGACCATGGTAGTCACTTTCAGAGTAAGATGATGTTTGAGTTGGCCTTGAAGTTGGGATTTCGGGAGTAACATTTGTATCCTTATTATCCTCAAGCTAATGGGTAGGTTGAAGTCGTCAATAAATCCTTTAAGACTATCCTGCAAAGGAAAATCAATCAAGCCAAGTCCAACTGGCACATCATGCTATACCCTGTGCTATGGGCACACCGAATGTATAATAATACTGCTACGGGTTTTAATCCTTTCAATTGGTTTATGGGTTGGAATTGATCTTTTCGATAAAATGTGAGATTCTTTCTCTTAAGTTAGTAGTCCAACTTCTTCCAGAAACGTCAAGTCTTGAAGAGCGCCTTATTCATTTGGAACATCTTGATGAGCAGCGTCGAGATGCATCCACAATGAATGAGGCCCATAAGAAAAAAGTCAAAACTGAGTATGACAAGTTTGTACAACCTAGGGTTTTTTATGAAGGTGACCTTGTCTTATTCTATGACCAAGATAAATACACCTTAGGGGTAGGAAAATTTAAACCTATTTTGTACATTCCTTTTATCATTAAAAAGGTCTTGAATAAGGGAACTTATGAATTGGTTGATTTCAAGGGAAATGTGCTATCGGAGCCCAGAAATGGGCTCTATCTCAAGAAGTATTATGCCTTGGATTTTCCCTAGCATTTACTTTGTTTTGTAAATAATGTACATAGTTTTAGTTTCTACCTCTAGGTGTTGTGGTGATGATGATATTTTCGATTTTATTTCGTAGGTTTCGATGGATGATTCAATGTATTTACGATTCACAGATGGTGTTAGTAGACATACTCAGAATTTAGCTTGTGCCACTTGGGTAATACGTTATCCATCTGGTCAGTTGTTGGTCGCAAGAGGCATATGTATTGGTCCGACTTCTAATAATATGGATGAATACAATGCTGTTATTAATTTACTATCTGAAGCGATATCTTATGATATTGAATCATTAGTGGCTTATTTGGACTCACAACTGGTTGTGTCTCAATTAAATAAGATTTATCGTGTGAGAGATCCTTCATTACATCGTCAATTTTTAAGAGTGATATTATTACAAAGATCATTTACTTTCATTACTTTCATTCACATTCCATGATTAGATAATGCATTTCGGATTCTATAGATAACCAAACATTGAATTGACATATTAATCATTATCAACCCCATTATGTTGTGATTTTTTAACCCCTCTCACTCACTGATTTGTAAAACGTAACATAGTGGTAGAGCCTTTCCTTCCATGGGATTCTTAGTTAGATCTTCGCTAGCATATGTCACCCATGCTGCTAGTATTGTGTAGGCTTAGTAGTCCTCTTTAGTCCTCCCATGACTTTTAGTTGAAGCCTCAATCTTCTTCTTCTTCGCTATTTTTTGGCCTTATACCCTAGAGGCTCCCATGTGTTAAGTTGTACTATTGCATTACATTTTTACCAGTTGTACCTCTTTTGGCCCTAATCCGACTTCATTTGGACTCGTGTATAAGCCACTTTTGACCATGAATTTTTACAAGTTCAAACCATGCATTCACTATCCTTTGTGACTTGACACCCATTTTTTCTATGGAGAGAACATCCTCTGAGTGTTGATGACCAACATTCGCCACCTTGCATTAAGCATAAGATTGTTCCAATCCCATGAACTAGTACACTTTCCCTTGACGCTCATTCTATCCGATGTACTGTAGGCATTATTTTATTCATTTTCAATATTTAAATATGAAAAAAACAAAAAATCAAATATTCCAAAAAAAGAGTGGGAACATGATATTTTCTTCATCATTTCATGGTAGTAAGAGTCAGTCATGTCACCCTTGAACAAATCACTTAAAACAAGTCTTTCCTCCATCGGGATGAGACATAGTCCAACTTTCGGGAAGCCATAACCTTGTTCTTGAGTCAGTGCTCCTCCGGTCGGTTATCTCTTCCAATCATATGGAGAGTTTGGTAATGCTTCCTGCATTGCAAACTTATACAAATTTATCTTATGTTGCCATAATGTCACATCAAATTGTGTTTTTGTTCAAGGGAAGTAAACTTGTTGTTGACCATTTTGCAGTGTATCTTGACTTATTTATGTAGGTCATACCTGGCCTGTCAAGTTATTCTCAGTATCACATCAGCTACATGGTCCTTCACTCGTATTGGTCAATAAGGTCCCATTTGAATTCTTACTGGCGGGTCTTCTCTTATCAAATCCGAAAAATTTCTTTGAAAGTAGACCTAGAGTTGCACCCAGGCCCTATTTACATAATTGATAGGTGGCCTTGTTTTCAACATCGATCAATATTATGGGTCTTTGAATAAGTGGTTTCCCTTGTGTCTGACATCAGCTTACATTATCACACATTGGGATTTGTGTAGTACCTCGGTTTCCATTTGATCCTATTGGTGGATTCGTTGCCTCTGTGTCAACTTTCATTATTGGTTGGTTCAGAAGATTTTTGTCATGCGCTAGCCACATCTTTTGTACGTTGGAAATGTACTTCATCTCTCTTCATCTGAGTTCTTCCAAATTATTGGCCTACAGGTTACACTCACACTGATTGATGTGGGATTCCTTAATGCCTTCCTTCCAATGGATATTTTCCCATCGAATTCTACTCATTTCTCTGGGAACAAGGTCTAGAGTCCTCTTTTCAGTACCTTAGGGTTTACAGTCATCATTGGCAGACTCCTTCGATATTGACAATGAGAATGCATCAATGTCTCCTGATTTCTAGATTCTTTCAAGTGTTCGACTTCAACAAATTTATTCGCACTTGTTAGATTGTACTGGGGCACCTTGGCACTCATTATCATTATTGGTGGGTTGCATTATGTTGGTTAGTGGTATACATCAATGACTAGTAATCAATTTATTTATCACATGGTTGACTTCAACTCTTTTATTCCCATAGTGCATAAATGTACCATCTGCGGTCGGCAAAGACCTCAGGTTGTGTCAACATCTTGGTTCACTTGATAGCTCCTTTAGTTTTATGCCAGTGACACCTCCCACCTTTATATGTTGCAGTCCTTCACATCAACATCTTATATGTTGGCACCCAAGTTTATGTAGTAACACTATTCCACCTACATGACTTGGTACTTTTATGAGGACCAGTTATGCAACATCATTGATTAGACAATATTCTAGCATCATTGATCGAATATTCTTCTATATGTGATATTGAGACATAGCTTCGTTGTGTTCCTTCGTAGCTATGATATGATGATCCATTATGTATTTTACATCTCCTTCTATTCACTTATGTATACATTTTGGATCCGCTTTATACTTGATCAACATACATGCTTTATTACTTCTAAGCATGGGTATGCCCGCCTCAGACATGAGATTTCTTTCTGACTCCTTCCACAAGTATTCGATGAGTTGTAATATAGTGATCTCGTGCCAAGTTCTCAGATGACTCCTCTCTCTATACTTAATCTATTTTGGCCATCATGTACCCCTTCTGACCTCATATAATAGGGGGCCTCTGTTATGGCATCATTTAGGACAACTGTAGACTTGATGCTCTTTTATGGCTTTGGGCAGTCCTTTTTTTCCTATAAACTTGATCTTATATTAAAAAATAATATCTCAAATTCCATATGCGATCTTTCCACACTAAATCACATACATGCACGGGTCCTATAACACTACTCTTGTGTACACCTTTTAAAATATGGAAAAATAAAACAAAATTCTATTTTTCGGGCGAGGTCCATGGGGTTTACCAAGAGCCCACTTACAGGAACTCGTGGCACAACTGAATTAACTAATTTCAGGTGGTATATATACACCCCTTGGGTAGGCCTAAAAAACATAAGAGAAGGGATTGTAGGTTTTAAGCACGTATAGAAATTACCTGCATATGAATTCTAATAACAGAAAATAAACAAAGGCGAGAGCATAACACATAAAACAAATATACACAGAGATTTTCCCCTGGATCCCAAAACCAGGACAACCAGATTGTTTTTTCATTATGTTCCTTTCAATGTTACAATACATATATATACATGCTGAAGCATCCATAAACCCTAATCCATTAATCCTGGATTAGAATATAACCATAGTTCCCTTGACCAGATCTACACAATACCATGGATTGAAAACCATAGCGCCCAAAACCATGCGCGAAACCCATGCACAAAACCATATGTAATATAGGGTCTGAATCCCCCCCCATGTAGGGGAGACCCCTGCATACCCCCTGACATGGGGGCTTCCACCCCCCTGGTGACCCCCCCGATAGTCATGAAAGAATATAACACAACCCAATAGGGATATCGACATTATACCCAATTTTCTCCCAGATCAAGTCTATTTTTCCCATGCCTCCTGCGTTCCTAGTCTGTAGGAAACCTTGGTTTCCTTTCCAAAGATTTTCATCATCTTTATAGCATCTCCTTTCTCTTGTTAGAGAGGTTATCTTCGTGGCTCGGGCTGGATGGATCTAGAGGAAGGCTTCGTAAGTGCCTTTGGCCTGGATTAGGTTGTACATTTCCTGTACCTATTGCTGTTAATAAATAAAGAAGCTCATGTTTGGTTCTTGATATGTTATTGTCTTATGAATAGTAATTTATATTCTTATATATGATGATCTAACATATCTTTTATATATGCACATTGAATTATCTATTTTTTATATGCTTCTGTGAATTGACTTGCAAGTCTACTTGTCCTGGAGGAAGCAGAGGGTTTGGACCCTACGGGAACATCAACAAACATAGGACCTCTGGATACGTTTCCAAATCCATGTTTAGTAATTCATATGCTCTGCATGCTTGTTTGACTTCTCTTTGTTGATTATCTTGTATGCTATGGTGATGCTTTCAACCCTTACCTTGGGGAACATTTCATGCCAACAACAATAGCCAATTAAAGAATGATAAAAATTAAAGAGATATGTAGGTCGATGTGGCCACTTAACTAGAGAGCAAAAAAAAAATTCCCCAACATATTTCCATAGAGTTATGCTAGGAAACAAGACCTCCCTAACCCACATGTGCTATTTAAAAACAAATAGAAAACATTTAGTTGTTATGCCACAACAATCCAATGCAAAATCATTAGGAGGGGGCCGATCTTTTTCCAAAACCTTCACGTCTAGCAAGGTGCCCATAAAGTGGCTACTAGGACAAGTACAAGGACAGGGACATGTAGCCCAAGTCATCTCCCATATGTAAACATGATTTGGAATTATTGGACGCCACCAGGAGATACTAGATACCATAGGGACCCCATATTAGCATGTGAGGAAACCATGTGTCATGAAACCACCTTCAACTAGCTTTTATCCATAAATCCCATCTCCACCAATCGATTTACCTTCCAAAAAGAAGGCCATACTAATATTTTTTTTTTGTTTTTTGTTTTAACCATGGTGAATCAACAACATGTTGGATTAATTTGGGCGAGGTCCAAGATGAAATCTTCATGCCATCACTATAACTTTAAGCCTTGTGAAAAGGGCTAGCATGTCCCTCTATGGGAATTGATCCTAGGTGAAGGCCCATAACAAACCATTTTCCCAATCACTCAGGCTACTCAATGAGATAAGGGACTACTACAACTAATACTAATAATATTGTAATTTTAAAGTCATGTCCAAGCTATACACTAAATTGGTGTATGATGCTATTTGTGAGATAAGGGACCTCTCTATGCAATGATATAATTTCTAAATTCTAGAAAGGTGTACATATTCTACCCCTTTAGATTTGAACCTATAACCTCAAGTGCTTGGGTTTGCTACTCAACACTTTGAATTTTCCTCCCCACCAACATGCTTTTCCCACATGATATTTAAACCATACTAAGGCTTGGGGAATGAAATATTGAGGTTGAAGGGGGATCTACTCTTCCTTCTTGTTATAGCCACCTTTAGCTACGTTCCTTACTTTTTTGTTATTTCCCCATGTTAGAGAAATGTTTCTATTGGTTCTGCAAAAATGTTGAAAATTGTGAACACTAGAGTAGATCCTTGAAGGCGCATTGGTCCCAATGACATAAATGATAGGGAAGTTTTTACATTGGTTCCTCCCAATTGAGATAGAGATGAGGACAATTGAGATAGAGATAGGAACAAATCAATTGAGATAGAGATAGCAGAGTTAACTCTATTTATCAAATTTTATTTTATTTTATTTTATTTTATTTTATTTTTATTTTTATTTTATTATTATTTTATATTTATTTTTATATTTATTTTTATATTTATTTTCATATTTATTTATTTATTTATTTTATTTATTTTAATTTTATTTATTTATTTTATTTTTATTTTTATTTTATTTATTATTTATTTTATTTTAATTTAATTTTAATTTATTTTATTTTATTTTTATTTTATTTTATTTTCGATAAAGTATTATGGTTACTTAAACTAAAAATGACATTTGAAACTACTAATTTAGGTTGTACCAGCAAAGATTTTCATGGTCGCTAAAGGTATTAACTTCCAAGTTTTTGTGCTGTGAAATACAAATTGCAAGGGACCCATTGCCACCAACCCAATGGTGTCAACAATTTCATACATCCATATATATTGATTTGTTATGAAGTTGTTGTACTCTCAAATTTTGATATAACATTACCAAAAACATAGGGTCAAAGAATATGTTGACATTTCTTAGAAAAATGATTATCTTTAAAGTATCAACAAAAATGGGCCATAAAGATGTTAAGATATGATTTTGAAATTATCTACAAAAAATAGATTATAGGGTGGGATCCACTTTTAAGCAAATATGAGGACATTGAGGTGTTACATTGTGCTATTTATATTCTACATGTTGATTGCATGGAAGAAGGAAGGATAAAATGGTATTGGAACTAGACTTCATGTCAACTCATTCAATGTCTACAACATGACCATAATGTATTAGATAATTTTGTGTGGAAGAATGATTGATTATGGTATCTATGATCACCTATATTTATACAAGGAATCCCAACTCATATAAAAATTCTTTTATGAACTGTGCATGGAACAAATAAGAGATGATGAATACACAAGGTATTGACTAGAATCACTATTCATACCAATTCAATGTTGGGAAGAGGATTCAATGGATTTTTTCACAAATCTATGAAGGGAAGAATGTCATCATGATGAGGTGGATTGACTCACAAATTATGTCCATTTTTTCTCCCTTTCTCATCCTTTCAAAGCAAGTATTCTAGGAATAACATTCATCAAAACAATTAGAAGCTACGTGGAAACCCCAAAATTGTTGTAATTGACAAAGATCCTTTTCACTAATAGTTTTTGCATTGATTTGTTTTCTTGTTTGGGTAATCAACTAGCTTAGAACTCCTCTTATCATCCCCAATCTAATGGGCACATTGATATCGTGAATAATTGTTTGGAAGGAAATCTCTATTGCTTTGCATATGTTAAACACTTAGAATTGATCAAATGGTTACCTTTGGTAGAATGGTGGTACAACACTTCTTTTTATACTTCATCCAAATTGTTATGTATTTATGGAATTATATGGGTCTCATCCTCCATCCATATCATCACTCTTAAGTGAGGAACCCAAGGTTTAATCAATGGATAATACATCTAACACCAACAAAAGGTTTTCTAACAGGTGAATGACAACTTGGACGCATAAAAAAACATGATGAAACAAGATGTAAATCAACATTATATTGAAAGTAACTTTGAAGTTGGGCATTGGGTATCTACAATGATACAACCACACAAACATATCTCCCTCAAGCAACAAAAGAAGGATAATAAATTAGCACCCAACTACTATGGTCCTTATAAGGTATTGCAAAAAATTGACAATGTGGATTACAAATTGGAATTGCCTCCTTCTTCATGTTTTGATCCATAAACTGCTGTGGATATTCCATTAGACATTTTTTCACAACAAATTTGATAAAATTACACTAAAAATTCGTTTTTTTTACTAGGAGGGTTATTTCCTTAGAATTATGAATTTATTAAGTTACAATTTTTGTGCATGCAATATATAAAATATAGAAAATAAAGAACAAACAAAATTAAAATCACTAACAACCATAATAAATTAGTATATGATGTAAGAAATCCACTGAGAAAAAATCCAACTAGAAGGTGAAGCTTTTGTGCTCTCTCTTTCTCTAAATGGAAATGGATGTAAGTATAAAGGAGCCAAAACTGTGGCTCATGGGTTGCTATCGTACACAAACACTCTTTGTTTGATCTCTCTCTCCCTCTCTCTATCCACTGTCATATACTATACTCACATATGGAACAAAATTCACTCGAATAGAATGGAATCCATTTTTCTCCTAATGGCTCGGTCGTAACATAGCTTGATAGCTTACTAGTGGTTAAGTTTTCCCTCCAACTTTTAACTAGAGTCACAATATTGACTCTTCTAGAGTCTTATTCATCACAATCATGTGACTATCCCATTTTCCATGAATAATGGGGATTGACATGGCATCCTCTCGAACCATGTTGGTCAAAAGAGGAAGGTCAATTTCTAGTTGGCATGACTTTTGCATATGGATTCCGTTTGAGGTATTTCTTGTGCCATTAGAAAGGTATTTCAGTGTAGAATAGTGTTAGGGACTGCAGTTCTAAAGTGAAAAAGTTCATACTGCCCAAAAATGCCATTTGATGTCTCAAAATACTTTCAAAAATTTTTAGACCCCAATTAACTGGGACCGAATGATAAAATTGACCCTGTGAGCTGATTCCTCCAATTTTTCTACTTTGAAAGCATCAAGATCACATGTACATCCAATCTTCTATGCTTTTTTTAAATAAAGTAATTGGGCCCAAAAGTTTAGCTCATAAAAATGTTGATGAAAGGGGAAAATCATAATAGAACTTGAAAGACATTGTCTAACTCTTCTACGATTTGGTTTTGTTGTCTTGAATCAAATAATACAATTTTGGGTGAGATTGTGATATTTTTTGTTTAAAATGTTTTTTTGAATGCATAAATGGATTCAAATCCCTCAAAAACCTCTAGGGAACTTGGATTGTGTAGACTTCATTACTTAAACTTGTGATTCAAACAAATCCGTACTAGATTTCACGCAAAATTGGCTAGAAACTATGCCTGAAAAAGTCTAGCTAAAGCTAGAAGAGTTAGATTACAGTGAAATTGAAATAGTCACTGAAACATGAATCGATCATCCAAGGACCCAAGAAATTACCGAGGACCTCATCAAGTGGAAGAACTTGCTAAAAAACGATTCAACTATAATCCTCATTCATTACTATTACATAAATATAGTTATTCCTGTTTATTATTTCTTTCTATCCTTATTTTTATCCTATCTATACACTAGAGGGACTCTTTTGAAGGGACACCTTATCTTGTGCATTTGATATCTTTGAATATGAGGTTTCTCTCTTGAATATGCTTCTTATTCATTCACTTTTTTTACTTGATTTAGGTGTTGCATCATTGAATTAGGTATTTTTATTCTTATTTGGTTACTTATTTCATCACAAACTAAAAGTCTATATATGAAAAATGCACAAGATTACAATAAATAGAATAATTATCATAATTCTTAACCACAAAACTACAAAATGAGGCACACCTTCACACACCATAAACTAGTTTGTCATTGTTACCTCTAACCAAGTTATATGGTTATAATATAGCATGTATGCTTGTTTTTAGTTGCACATTTGTATGAAAACAATGGACCTTTAATATGTCATGGAGATTCCATTGTTCAACTTCCAAACTTTTTCTTTCATATGAAAATCTCAATTTATTGTTTCTTAGTCATATATTGATATATACTTTTGTGTTCACTTGTTGGATATTAATAATTTTTTCTTATCTTAACAGTGAATACAATTGTTACCAAGTTCTAACTAAGCATATATGGAGCCATCTATTGAATTTTAAAAGTTAAACATGCTATTTTCTTATATTTTTTTCCATACACTCAAAATAATTCTAGAGTTTCTTCTTTTGAATTCCAATTTTTCCTTTTTACCCAAACCAAGAAAAGTTTAATATTTCAAGTTTTGTTAACTTTATCATTGAAAATTCTTTTGATTCTATACTAAAATATTTCTTAAGCTTTTCCAATTTTTATAAAGGTAATTGGACCTACCAATGATAATTTACACAAGACCATCCTAGATCTAAGATCCTACTTGGATGTCACCCCATCCTTGTTGGGAGTATTGCTTCAATGAGCTTGGGATATCCCAACAACAAGAGATGAATGGGTATTAGTGTCCATTATTTTCACCTAACTAATAGTCATGTTCGATTTGGCTCTATTAAGAAATATTTATGAGACAATTGTGACAAACTAAAATTGTTTTTTTAGGTTTAATTTTATGTGTTCTCAAGTTGCTTTAGAGTTGATGACCAACACTCTAAAATATTTGCTTGTCCTCATGTCGCATTCATGGGACACCTTAAGGTTTTGACAACATAATCAAGCATCAATTTGAGAAAGAGTTTGATTCCATACCAACCTATCAACCATATATAAGATAATAGAAGATTATTTTAGTAATGTACATGAATGACCATAATGGTTGGTCAATGGGAATGCAAATGACAATTGGTGTAAGTACATAATGACATTGCAAAAGTAACCCTTAACACACAAAAAAGAAATGAGCTAAAATGCTTGATAATAGTAAATAAAAAATAATACAAATATAAAACCCATATTGAACATAAATTGTTGGTGTCAAAGCAAATTATGTCTAGAAGTAGAAGCAAAAGAAGGGGAGGAAAAAGAAGATTATTCCTCGACATAGATAATTATCACCATGAAGGGAACAATACATTATTTGCAAATATATTTTAGATAAAAACTTACCATGAGGGAATCAAAATGTGCAATCTTAGGTAGAAGCTAACCACCCATTACTACATATTGAAAGCCATGGGGAAGTTTGTGGCAATGGAACTTCCAATACTTGAGATAGTCGGGGGGAGTAGTTTAATTATGTTGTAAGTGAAGCCTCCCCAAGGCTATGGTTGGAATTGATTTTCTATTTGTAGTTGTAGAAGAAGTGTGAGATATGATTGATATGTAAAAGGATGTCGGATGGGAATATGTACGGTACTTGCAATAATTTATTAATGAGATCGAGGGAAAAAATGGTGTAATCAACCTAATAGGTTTTGCCTTGGGTAGACTCAATATAATTTACCCCTTAAAACTTAGTGCATCCCTCATGAAAAGAGTTATAAATGTTTGGTTCAAGTTGTTAAGAATTAACATAAGCAAGACAAGACAAGCAAGGTGGCGGAAAAGGCCTAAAGCCCATTTGTTATGTTGTATTGTTCTTAATGCCTAAATCTATAATACATTAATGACCATTCTAGATCTAGATCTATATCACATTAACAACTCATCAATATATCATCATGACACCTCATAAAGATAAGAATGACAATTGTATTCTTGGACTTTGTGATTGTCTAGGGATTCACAGTCTAACATTCCCCCCCTTAATCACAAGTCTAAATAGTTATACCAATATACTTTATTATCTTCTTGAAACTGTTGAATTGAGTTTAAATGAATATATGCATAAAAAACTTCCAATGTATGAATGTATGGAAGTGAATAGTTGTTATTTATGAACATTTCTGTTGAAATGATTTTCAATTGAGGAGACTGGTTTCTATACTAGAATCCCCAATTGTTGACTGAATGCTAATTAATTTGTCTGATAAAACATCAAAACTTGAAGCCTAATATCTAATATTACCCCTTCTTAGGTGCAAGGTGATAAGTTTTTCAATAGTTAATTCTTGGAAGGATCCAAGTTGGGTATTTGGATTCTTTAGGTGGTGGTTTTTTTGGTTGACCACTAATCATCTTCCATGGAAACTAGTGGTTTCAGGTTTACCCCTAACCAATCTACTTTGAATAATGTGGTGGTTTCTGGATGACCACTAACTAATATTCCGACTTGATTTCATCAATTTACTCTCCCCCTTAAAGGTGTAGGAAAGTTTCTTCTACCATTGTGTCCCCCCCTTTTAGGAATGGAGAGTACAATATGTTGTATGTTGTGTCTTTACCTCTATTTTGAGTAGGCAGTAAGACTTGTGTAGTTTCTTCACTTTTTGATTCCATCTCCAGGAATTTATCCATCCACATTGGGTTGTTTTCTTATTTTTTTTTGGTTTCAACATCTTTTTAATAGATGATTTGTCTTCCAACAATGAAGACATGGATGGATATCAAAACATACCATGTGACAATGCTATCACTTTTTATCAATACTTTTAACTTCGTCAATAAATGTCGAACTCCTAAAGTAAATTAGTTTGAAGTAATTTGGAATATAAAAGCTATCATCTTTAGTGTATCCCAATACATACTAATTTTTGTCGAATGAGATTTGTTCCCAAGGTCTGATGACCATCTTGGAAAGGCCATTTCCTTGTTCTTTTTCTTCTTCACAATTGCTACTGTTGTTGAAATTTTTTACTTGATTCATTGATTCCATTAAGTCACCTATATCACATTGTGCATAAATCAAATATATTATGTCTTGGGTGTCACAAGTTACATTAACTTTTCCCATTATTTGAACTGTATTATGTCTTTGGTATCACAAGCTACATCAACTTTTGCCATTATTTCAACTGTATCACATGCTGCATCAAAATTTTGAATAAGGTTCTCTGTATCACATGTTGCATCGCTTTTATTTATTAACTATTTTGTGCCATAACTTGCATCACTTGTGTGGTTTAATTCATGTGTATAATGGTATGCATTGACCTTTTATATTAGTTCTTCCATATCACAAATTCCATCTACCTTCACTTTAGATACTGCATAAATCATATCATTGATATGATATAGTTTTTCCCTTAATTTAGTTTTAAGAGCACCAAGTAATTGATCCTTTAGACCTATTTCTCTTTCAAGATCTTTTGTAGCTAATAGTGTGAGCCATTTGATAAATATTGGCTTGGTTATGTTGCAATTTCCAGTGAAGTACTTTAATTTTATTGTGCAATTCATGGTTGCACCCTTGCAAAGCTTTAATTTTTTAAGAGGCATTTAGTAGAGGTTTTTTGCCTTTGCACATTTTCATTTGACACACTCGCTTGATCTTATGTTACTTAAGGGTGTCGGGTTTTGCTGATCATTCACAGCAGAATTCCAATTACAATCATCAATTTGATGTCTCACTCGACTTTGTTTACAATGACTTGATTTTTGACAATAATGATAGATTCACTTGACTTGGTTGACCCCCTTATTCCTTTTTGTGTTGAAAACCTTTTTTGACTTGAAAGGTTTTGATACTTTAACCTTTTAAATGCTTCAATAAATTTGATTTTAATGTCTTATTACTTGGATCATATTCACAATCTATCACACATCTAAATTTGTACACAATGACCAATGTCCTTAGGCCCCCCTATTCAATTTTGGGCCAAGTCTAGGAAAAGAACCACCACAAAAAATCATTAAAAAAACTTCTTCTCCTTCTTTTTGCAGCCTTTTCACTATTTTCTTAAAAAATACTTCTTTCCAACTGTTTTAGAAGATTTCAATCTAACCTTTACAAATCCACCAACCCTTTTTTTAATAAACACCTTCAACTTACTTTGACCAAACTTTTGGGAAAAATAAATTGTTTGTTTTTTTTTAAGCTATTAGAAACACTATCCAATGACAATTTAAAAAGAATAATTAATTGAGTGACTCAAATTAGTTCTTTTACTCATTACACTTGGAATATAAAATATAAACTCTAAACACTTTAACTTTTTCCTTTTCCATTTATTTTATTACTTTTATGCTGCTACAATTAATTAAGTGATTATGGGCTTCCCCTTTCAAATATGAGGAGGCTTACATTCTATGAACAACAAAAACAGATATTTGACACCGATAGAAACAACAATAATAGATATTTGACAACAACCCTATCATACTCCTCTAGCCACTGTGATATTTCTCCTTGCCTTAGGCTGATATGATTTGATCCAATGAACAATCTTTGATATGAGTTGATCCAATGAGTAGTATTTGATCCAATGAATAGTATTTTTCTTGCCATCGATTGATCTGATAAACAAAACATCATCGTTCATGGGGTCCCTACCAAAGCACGTGTGTGTTGGTGTATATTATTGATTAAGTTTCAAATTACTGGTGCATAATCTATCTTTTTTTTTTGGGGGGGGGGGGAGAAAAATGGAGGAAGAGAACAATGGTGGGCTAAGAGAGCAATGCATAATTGCTGGTGTTGTTTTTTGCTCATGCGAATAGTGCTAGGAACAATGCATATGATATTAGTAAATTGAAATGAAGAACAAAAAGCGAGACATTATTTCTTGGTTCAAGATGCATAAACAAGATGCATTGGTTGGGAGTGAAATGGTGTGCCCAAAGAATGAGAATTTCCCAATTGGATCTCCTCCTTTTTTCAGTTGGACTCTAAATGCATCAGACTTGGTGAATGAATTTAAGTGTGTTTACTAGAAATATTCAAATAAAATAATGGATGAATTATCACTAGTCATTGATTCATTTTGGGGGCATCGTTCATTTTTCTTGGAATATTTCCATATGCACATAGGCATGCATTACTATCTAGTCAAATCTATTAAAAATGAATAAAAAATTATACCAATTCAAAGTTTGATACTATGGCGGAGCAACTTTAGGAATCACTAAAAATGGTGCTTGGAGATTTGATCTATGTACTAAAAATCCACCAATGCATTTAGTAATAGATTTACCAATCCATAATCTGCATACAAGTGCATAATCTACATACCAATCCATAATCTGCAAACAAAATCACCACTCGTATAATTTGGTCCAAAAAAAAAGTAGAGAAATTTCCATGCAAATAGTACGTGTCTACAATTTTATATAAGGTTGAGGATGCATGGATTCACATTTGCTATACAATCTAATGTGATTTTAGTATAATCACATATTTTTGACAAAATCACAATCTAAATCCCATGATCTATATATAAAGATGATGAGATCATGCCATAATTTGGCATTGATATCTAAAAAATGAAGCAATTAACAAAATACCAGAGGTGTAATGCACAAGTGGATGCTTCACACTAGATGCACATGGTTGGTGCAAATCATGCGCAAATTCAATTGATGAACTAGTGCATTTATTGGTTGATCTGATCACTCTTTCAACTCACTGATCCTTAGATTCAAGCAGATAGAACTTCAAACTATATATCTATGATATTATCATCATTTCTTAACTAATGCCTTGATATTTTCATCATATCCCATAACCTCTCTCTGATACCGTGTTACTAATTAACATGAATGAGACAAGACAAGCAAGTTGGTGGAAAAGGGCTGAAGCCCATTCATTATGTTGTATTGATATCAATATATAAATTTATAATACATTAATGACCATTCTAGATCTTCTAGATCTAGATCACACTGACAAGTCATCAGTGAATCATCATGACACCTTGTCAAAATAAGAATGAAAATTTTATTCTCATACTTTTTGATTGTTTATGGACTCACAGTCTAAGATAAGTATTAAATAAAAGAACTAAACGATCATCCTCACTTTTTGTAGAGACAATGAAACCTCCCCTTGATATCATAATATGCAAGGAAACAAATGATAACTTGCTCCTTTGACTCAATTTCTTATAGATTTCAAGCCTAATAGACCCTCTCTAATCATGGAATGTGATGATTTGTTTCAACATGGAGTCATTGTGAACAAACTTTGAATTAACCCAAAAGAATCTTGAGGCTATGCATCTAGTGCTTTTGAGTATACTCGAGTTATAATAAGCATATAACTCAACTACATGAAATGCTCAAAATAGGAAGCAATCTTAGGGTAAAAGTCCTTGTGAGGGGGAATTCACGTGACTTATGTGAACTACCTATAAATGTCCTTTCATACAAGCTAGTTCAACATTTTCGTAGGGTGAAAATGTGATTACGGGTGTCAAGAGAGTATTGGGGTAGGTGATCAATATGAATACCAATAGATTAGAGTAAAAATGCCTTAGTAAACCCACATTGTCACAATCTAAGGGGGAAGTCTATAGAAGTAGTGGCAAGAAAGTGGTCCTGTTCTCATCTCCAAGCTAAGTCACCTAGAGATTGTAACCTTTGAAGAAATAATATCAATCCAAAAAAAATCTCAAATTGCATAATATGTGTACCAAATTGAGCTTGGACAATGTCTTGTGGAATTATCTACTTAAGAAGAATCATGCATTGTAGCATAATCAATTGGACTCTCCCAACTTTGGTCTAGTTATGTGGAAGAAATATTAGTTCTAAGATATCAGAGTCATGTAACATTGTGGCTTTGATAAGGGCATAAAAAAGGTGTAAATTTGTAGAAATATCCCAATAATTCATTTGAAAGGATTGTTACTAAAAAAAGCAACAAATCCATAACCCTTACTAAGCCATCATTATTACCATCAATTACCAACTAGTTTCCATGTTGAAAATGTAACTAGGTTTGGTCTTCATAATTATACTTGTACTTGTATAAATATGTATTTCATGTAAAAGAAAAAAGAAGAAAAATAAATTTCATAATTAATTTCTAGTCAAAGCATGTTCATCATGCTTATAGGGTTATTTGAGTCAAAGAGAATTTACTGTTGAGTCAAAATAATGTATTGAGTCAAATTCCCATTTGGACTTCTTGGAAGAAAATGAAGAAATTTTTGTTTTGAGTAAAAAGAGTCAAAAGTCAAATTTTCCCTCCACAAGACCAAGTCGGTCCTCCTCAAAAAGTCGACCTAGAAGAGGCATCTATCCGACCTCTTGGGAAGTGTATAAATACAAGAGAAGTTCAACCTCATTTGGCATCCATCCATCGCTTCGATCTCTGTGAAAGATGAAGAGGAATTCAATGAAAATTCAAGGGAAAGCGAAGGAGCGAAGTCAAAGGAGAAAGAAACCAAATTTTTTTGCCATATTTTGTTCACACATGTGAGTTTCTCTGTAGCTGTTATAGGGCCAAGATCCCAGGGAGGCCAAAATTTTAGGGATTAGCTAGAATGCAGATATTTGACCAACATTGACTTTGTTGACTTTGAATTTCAAGGATAAGGACTAAAGGAGGGATGACTTGGAACATTTGTGGAGATTCTTGGTTTTGGGTCTTGGATATCTCACTTTGATTTGATTCTATAAGAGGAATTTTCCGGGTTTCCCTCCTTGTAGGGCTTTCGCCCTGGGTTGGAGAGCCTAATTTATTATGTTCTTTCATTTCTTTGTGATCTTCATGTACATTTTGGTAATTGCTTGATGAATAAGAACAAAACATAATAATAAAAATTCAACAAACACTCACAAGTAATTATCATGGAAGAGAAATCTACCCTAGTTTGCTAGCATATTGATTTCTCAATAGTCCACACCCTACTCATTCCCTTTTGAACATGCCTTTTTGGTTGCCTCTTATTGTAATATTTGTTATAACGTTGTGATATATATGATTCCCATCACTCCTCCATACATTCATTGATCATCAATTATAATCTTTAACTATTTAATTAAGCATTAATTTGAATATGTATGATATGAACAATCATTTCTTACATTGTCATACATACATCTTATTGCTTATGTAGAATTTACCACCATGTGAAAGAGATGATTCTCAATGGTTTGTTATATTGGATTTAGCCATGGTTGTAATCACCTAAGAGGACTATTTTCACATGTGTCCCTCTAATTTATGAAAATATCTGTGTAATTAGATATGTTATTGCAACACTTTCAAATTCGTAGACTGTAGATAAATTAGTAGACAATTCAACAACTTCAACTGTTAGTTGTGGATTTTTTATAATGCCAGCCTAGATCCATCTTAACCTTGGATCTATCAAGGGTAGAAAGGGATCAATTCTCTCGAGGCGAAAACCTCTTTTTTGAGTGCAAAACTTAAGGAAAGGTTTTCATCTCGAGAGATTTGATCCCTCTCGACGCTCTATAGATCAAGGGTTAAGATGGATCTATGCTAGTTTTAGTTGTGCATGATCACACAAAATTTGTTGAACATTTAATTATTCTGATCATTTTAAATATGTCTAGGATTGATCAGGTCATTTTAATTTTAAATTTGTTTAGTTACCTCAATTTGTTGAGATGATAGAAACTGTTAGTAACTTGAATGATGAAATTAAAAAATTGAATGCAAAGTGACAATGCAACAATGTTGAATGATAGAAAATGTGAATAATAAGATTGTAGTCAATTATAAATAGTCTTCATTGTGATTAATCTGAAACAACTTTCTTCTACTATTCTTATTGTCACACCTGTTAGTTTTTCCATCTCTTCATATCAATAATATGAAAAGCGAATTTAAAATTGCAGACCATTCAAATATTTAACTTGAGCTATTTTACCAAACATCATACCTTGTCTCTCTTTCTCTCGAATATTAATAGTAACTTTCTCCAAAGTCAATCATTTTGACTGGAGTGTTAAACCCTAAGTAAGTTTCAGTGGTATTTGTTTTCTATTTCCTCATTTGAATGCAAAGTGACTAACAATGTTGAATAATGGAAAATGGGAATAATAAGAATGTATTCAATTACAAATAGTTTACATTTTCAAGAAGCAAACATTTCAGGTAAGCGAACATTTTATTTAAGATGAAAATTTAAGTATTTTAATTATGGTTGAATTACAGTAACACAAAAGTCAATGTATGTCACCAATAATTTTTTTGTGCTTACACTGAAATCAACGCATGCCATTAATCTAATTACTTTGAAATTAATATACATCATACATATAATAACATCAAATAAAAAATCAACATCTACATTGAAATCAATGCATCTAGTGCAAGCAATAAAAAAAGATTAGAAATCAACATCTACACTGAAATCAATGCATCTAGTGCAATGATCCAGATTGGAGCACTATATTGTTTTTAATCCATCTCGATTATTTCAGAGTGGAAAAAGTGGAGGAATCAACTCTTAGGACCATTTTTACCCATAGGAACCAGATTGGTAAATTGGGGTCTGAAACCTTCTAGGAGCGTTTTGAGGCATCAAATGATGTTTTTTGGGGCAAAACTTTGTCGCGTTAGTGTAACACCTTTTTTACATATTACACACACAAAAAAATTTCCAATAATGCAAGAATCATTTCAATTAGATTCCTTATGTGAAATTAATGCCACTCAGAATTTAACCTTCCTGTTTTCATCACCATAATTCAAGAGGATGCGTGCCATTATTCATGAAAAATGGGATGACCATGTGATTATGATGTAGAATACTATAGAAGAGTATATATTATAACTCTGGTTAAGAGTTGATGTAGTCAAACCTAACCACTAGTAGGCTATTGAGCTGTGTTATAATCAAGGCGCTAGGAGGAAAAGAGGTTTCATTCTTTCGAGCGCATTTGTTCCATAATTGAGAAAACAAAACAAAGAGGGATAGGAGATAGAGAAACCATAGAGGATTTATGCATTGTAGTAGTCCACTGACCTCATGCAATACTTATTTGTACTTGCATCCATATTTCCTTTTAGAGAAAGAGATCAAAGCGTCCTCACCTTCCAGATGGATTTTTCTCCCGAAAGGGTTTCCCATGTCATATCCTGTGTCAAATGTGTGTGTGATATTTTATTTCACTGTTCTTTATTTTCTGTATAATTTTAAATTCGCATGCATGCATTATTAATAGTAAATCTACAGATCCAAAAATATAATAAAATTGTAATGGTGTAGAGTTTTCAGATTTTAAATATAATTTTATCATATGTGTTTTGACGAACTATCTAGTGAAATATCCAAGGCAATTTACATATCATATTGGTAGCAGAGTAGGTTTCTTTGAGTTTATTTTGGATATTTGTAGGGAATCTAGATCGATGGGGCCAAAAATAGTAAAACTCTAATCATGGCTAAAGGATTTGTGAATAACCCTTGTGATCCTATAGAGGAGAGGTTTTCACGGCTGGAAAAACAAGTCACAAATATAAATTATAATGTATATATCCTCATGGAAGCACTAAGAAATAATCTTTGGATATTTGGAGAAGATGGGGGTTCTAATGCAAAGGATAAATCAAAAGGGGGTTCAGGAGATCAAGAAGATATAGAGACCCAGCCCAAAAAAGGACCTGAAAAAGATCAACCCAATTTGAGTACCGTGAATCAATCACAACCCCTGTTTAAAATGGAAGCAAAGTTCGATATCAAGACATACCATGGTGAGATCAACACTCTGAAACTAAATCTTTAGTCGCAACAACTAGATGTGTATTTAAGTGTCCATTAAATTGAGGAAGAACAAAATATTTCATTTGCATGACTGAAATTAGAGGCCCATGTCTTGAATTGGTCAGAAATTACAACGAGACTTTAAGGTTGTGGGAAGGATCTCCATTTACTAAGTGGGAGGAATTCAAAACCCTCATAAATTCATAATTTTACCCTATTGAGTATGTAGAGGACTAGTGGATTTGGTGGAACTACTACAGGCAAAAGCTAGGGCAAAGTGTGTAAAAGTACACCACAAAGTTAAAAAAGATGGCCATAACGCTGGGTATTTCCCGAAAGAACCTAGATGTACTCCTCAATTATTTTTGGGGTCTACACTGCCATATGCTGGAGCAAGTGATGCTACTTAAGCCCAAATCGACGAATGAGGCTTTTGTACAGGCACAATACCTGGATAGCATAGGCATGAAGAAAGCACAATCAAGTGGATTGAAGTACAAGGAAAATAATATGGTTCTAAGGAGGGGAAGAAGAAGCAGAAAGGGGGAAAAGATAAAAATACAATAACCACAACACAATAATGCAAAGATCCCAACAACCATTGCAACATTGATGACCATACATAGGAGAAGTGTTGGAAGTTTCATCTAGAGCTTAACCTAAAGAAAAAGAAAAAAAACAATAAGAAGAAGAATCTCATGGCCAGTGATTCGAGCAACCAAGTTGAAAACAAATCAGACACGGATGAGAAGATCATATGTACATCAGTGCAAAATGAGGTGAATCTGAGTAGCCTTCAACAAAATGAAGAGAAATAAATGACCAAACTCTTCCATATAAAGCTATAGGTCAAGAAAACCAAGACTGATGTTTGTTTGACCCAGGATTGCAGGCGAATCTCATTGTAATAGAGTTGATCAAGAAATTGGGATCGGAAGTTCATGATCATCCAAGCCCATATCCATTGGGGTGGGTAAATAAGGATGCAAAACTCAAGGTAACAAAACAATGCAAAACTAGATTTGCCATCAACGTTGATTTTCTTGATGAAGTAGAACTAGATGTGGTTCCCCTTGACGTATGTGGAGTCGTGTTTGGGAGTCCCTAAATGTACATGCAAGAGGTAATATTCACACGGGGAGACAACTAGTATTGGCTCATCAAGGATTAAAAATCGTTCACCATCAACGTGCATAGATACAAGTTGAAAATTTCGCTTGTAAGTACCAACCATGCCAAGAAATTGATCAATTCCATCAAGAAGTATGTTTTACTATTTTTAAGAGAAAATAAATTTGTAGAAGAGTTAGTAAGAGGCCAGACATCCCTAGAGGGGTGTAATGGGAAATAAAAATAAAAATTGGAAGAGTTGCTACATGCATACAAGGATGTACAAGGATGTGTTTCGAGAGCCTAAAGGGTTACCACCTAAGAGGGAAGTGGACCATGAGATACAACTATTTCTGGACTCCCCATTAGCAAATATTGGGCTGTACAAGCAATATGTTATAGAAGCAAGTGAGGTGAAGAAATAGTTGCAATGTCTACTAGAACATGGTGTCATTCGACCGAATACATCACCATGTGGGTCACCCATAATCATTGTGCCAAAGAACGATGGGAATTAGCATATGTGTATAGATTACAAGGCATTGAACAAAATCACGCTCAAGAATAGGTACCCCCTGCCCAAGATAGATGATTTGCTAGTTCAGTGGTAACAAGAAAAATACTTCACCAAGATGGACTTAAAGTTTAGATATCACCAGGTTCTAGTCAAAGAAGAAGAGACCTAGAAGACCACCTTCAAAACCAAGCAAGGTTCGTATGAGTGGTTAGTCATTCCATTTGGCCTCTGTAATGCACCAACTACATTGATGAGATTAATGAATGATGCATTGCACCTTTTTTATATTCATTTGTTATTGTTTATTTGGATGATATACTAGTATACAATTCTACTTGGGGAGAGAACATCTTACATTTGATGCAAGTATTGGAGACATTAAAGAAGCACCACCTGCTAACAAAGATCAAGACACGTGAGTTTACACAATAGTCTTTGGTGTATATGGGGTATGTGGTAGGTGGAGGAGAGTTGAAGATAGAGCCTGCCAAGATAGAGACCATCATGAAATGGTTGGTGCCTACTAATGTTTTATAGGTCAGGAATTTCATTGGGAAAACACAATACTTGAGGAAATTGATAACCTCATTTTCAACAGTAGCAACACCACTCCACGCCATAACAACAAGTGGAAATATTTTTTAGTGGGGAAAGGGTCAACGAAGGGCCTTTAAGGAGCTAAAGAAGAAGATTAGTCAGACACCAATTCTAGCATTACCAAACTTGCAATAACCCTTTGAATGGAGATAGATGCGTGTGGGTATGCTGTGGGAGCGGTCTTGATGCAGGGAGGAAGGATTGTATGATACCATTCTGAAGTACTTCATGGGGTAGTTCTTAACTGTCCTACCTATGCCAAGGAGCTCTATTTCCTGGTGAAATATGTGAAGAAGTGGAAGGACTATCTAATGGGAAAGGAGATAGTAATCCACATATATAACCATCTACTAAAGCAGCTGCAGGTCCAAAGTAAGCTACAACAAATCGGGTGTTACAAGTGGATGGGGTTTTTACAACAATTTCATTTGGTTATCAAGCACAAGAAGGGCATAAAAAACAAGATGGATGACATGCTCTCAAGGCCACCCACATCAAATATTACAACTTTGGGGAATATTATGTGCATGGAGCCATTCACCCATGACACATACAAAGAGGCATATTCAGTGGTTGAGGACTTCAAGGAGGCATTTCAATAGTTGTAGAGTTAGAGTCATGTGCACAATGATGAAAACACCATTGAATACATCTCCAGGATGGGTTACTCTACATGTTAGTTAAGCTATGTGTTCATAAAGGTGAGGAATTGTAGCTGATTAGAGAGGCTCACACCTCCAAAGTTACATGACACTTTGGTGTAAGGAAGAATGTGGAAACCTTACAAAGGAATGTGTATTGGCCCAAGATGCAAGAACAAATAGTTAGGTTCATAAGAGGATGCATGCTTTGTTGCACCAACATGACTAGCAATAGTAAACATGGTCTATATAATCCCTTACCTGTTCCCACTCATCCTTGGGAAAACATTTCCATGGAATTTGTGGGAGGTTTACCAACAACCAGGAAGAGACATAACTACTTATTCATGGTAGTTGACAGGTTCAACAAGATGTGTATTCTGATGCCTTGTAAAAATACAATCGGTGGGCCATAAAAAACAAACTTGTTCTTTGAACAAGTATGGGTGCACTTTGGGATACCAAGGAGCATCATTTCAGATAGGTAGACAAATTTGTCAGTGCATTCTGGACTACATTATGGGAGAAGATGGACACAAATTTGAAGGATTTATAACATTCCATCCACAAATAGATGGGCAGACAAAAGTAGTCAACAAGGCTTTGACGCAAATTCTGAGGGGATACAACTAGAAGCATCCGAAAACCTCGGACAAAAATATGGAATATATAAAACATTATTACAATAGAGCAATTCACACTTCTACCAGAAAGTCCCCATTTAAAAATTGTTTTGGATATTTTCTGCCTTGACCTTTAGACATTACATATAAGGAGGAGTGAGGGAAGATATTACAAGGAGTGCCTTGAGGGCTGAAAAAATTATAAGGAATATTAGGAAAATGCATATACAGTTACAAGAGACATTGTAGAATTGACATGAGAAATATAAGGCCGAGCATGATCAACATAAAATAGAGAAATCATTCAAGGTGGGAGACAATATGGCTACAGTAGAATAAGGAGAGCCTCTAGGGGTTTGGTAAGAAAATCAAGGCTCTAAGGTATGGTCCCTTTAAGATACTGGAAAAGGTGGGTGATAATTCTTATCGACTAATTTGACCACCATATATACACATTTAATCAGTTGTGAATGTAGAAAATTTAAAACTCTATGAGCCTTCCATGCTAGATTAGGAAGAGGAGAACGTCCTGAAGAATATTAAGAAACATTAATAGAATATCAGAGACAAAAAAATAGAGACATGGCGGAAAAGGCATGATGCATGAATGTATTGTATTCCTCACATTCTCTATACATAAAAAATGAGAATGATACAAATATAAATACAAGAGGATATTTGTCTCAAAATAGTGCATCTATCTTGGATAGTTTGTTTTAGCAAATATCTCAACCAAATACTAATCTAGGAGCCTAACTAGTTGGAGAGAATCTCTCAACCAACTAGACCTAAACTGACTCCTAACTTTGAGGAACAAACCCAATCTAGAAAGTTAGGAATTAAATCCAACTTTCATGATTTTAATTATATTTACTATTTTGGACTTATAATTGTTTTTAATGTGAGAGTGAGGGTAAAATTCCCCCCCTCAATGATAATTCCAAACTAAGAACCTGTACCATCTCCAAGTCCTCATGCTGAAACTGTTGATCCTCAATGAAAAACTGCCTGAAAAACCGCTAAAGCTGGATGTCGAAAAAACTCCAATCTCAAGAGAACATGAATCAACTACAAGTCTGATACATCTCTGAAAATTTATTGACAAAATGATCCATCTGTCCTTTTCTTTCAATCATCATACCAATTGCTTGTCCATTGAAGAAATGTTAATAATGCCCACTGGCGAATTTGATGATGTTGAAAATGCCCACTAGCTACTTTGATGTTAACCGCCCACTGGAAAATTTGTTGATGATGACTGCTCACTAGTTGCTTCAATGTTGACTTCCCACTGACTAATTTGACGATGCCCACTGGTTGATCTGTTGACGATGTCCACTGGTTGACTTGATGATGATGCCCACTGGCTAATTTGTTGATGTTGTTGAAACTTTCAGTCTAACAACCACCTTCAATTCAATTCCATTATAATTTCCCCCCTTTGTCAGTTGAAAGGAAAGACAATCATCTGCATTTGATTTCTAAACTCCCCCCCTTTAGGTGTAGGAGAGTTTCACTTTTCTACTCCCACTTTTAGGTGTATGAGAGTACCATATGTTCACTATTGGTTGCAATAGTTGTCTTCATGTGAGACTGAATCCTTAGTTAACACATAGACAATTGTTTGACTGTAGATGACCACTTCCAAGGGTCAATCCATGCATAATTGATCTTTACTCTAGGTGGTTTATTTTGCTTGCAACATCTTTTGGATGAATGATTTTTCTTGCCACAATGGTGACAAGGATGGAGGTCAAATCATTTAGTCTCCATATGGCCATTTCACTTACAATGGTTACACTTAACCATTTTTTATCACTATCTAGAAAATCGGCACTTACAAAATGAACTGGTTTTGAGAAATCTGGAACAAACAAAGTGTTTTCTTTGTTGTATCCTAGTCCATCTCGATCTTTGTTGAAGGAGATTTATTCCCAAGGTCTGATCACTTTCTTGGAAAGACTATCCTGCTGTTGTTCTTCATACTTACTACTGCTGCTAACATTCTGTCCTTGATTTATTAAATCTTTTGTATCACACTGCCATTAACAATTCATCAGTTTGACATGCTGCATCAAATTGATCAATTTGATCTTTGGTACTACTCGTTGCATCATTAGGTATTACAAATCGTTGGATAAGATCACTTGTGTCGCAACTGAAATCAACTAGGTGGATTAGATCATTTGTGATACAACTTGCATCAATTTGGTGAATTAGATCATATGTATCAAAAATTTCATCAACTTGCTGGATGAGGTCTTCAGTGTCACAACTTGTATCTAACTTCTCTGTAACTTGGGAATCTAGTAAATCTTGCTTTTCACTTAACTTAATTTGGAGTGCGTTGATGAGTTTTTCTTTTATTTCTAGCTCAATTTGAAAATATTTTGCAGGTTCTAATGTGCTGGTCATTTGATTGATTAAGTTTTGATTTTGCTTTAACTTCTATTCGAGTAATTCAATTGTATTATGTAACTCATGATTGCAGTCTTTCAACTCTTTAATTTACAACTCTACACTTTGAGGACATTTTCCTTCTTTACCCATATTGATCTTTGACACACTTGCTTGTACTGACATGTTTAATTATCGTGCTCCAACTTGCTTTTAGTTTTGAACTTGCTTGATTTTTTGAACTCGCTCGCTTGATGCTTGCTTGGTCGTCACTTGAATGTCACACTCACTTATTGTCTTGAACTTGTTCACTTGCAATTTGTACTTGCTTGAACTTGCTCACTTTATTGAGCTTATTTTCAAAAGAAGGGTGTCGAATACTATCGAAAATGCACCCAAGAAAATTCTTACAGTGATTTGATGACAGGTTCAAATGAATTTGATGAATTAGTTGAAAACAACTGACTCACTTGACTTAATTGACTCTTTTAACAATTAAAATCTTGGATGTCAGTTTAAACCGGGAATGCACCCATACAATTCAACTCAATGTGATTTGAATTTGATTACAAGTTAACTAACAAATTATGGTTTTTCAAGTTACAATGTTGTTTTGAGTTGACTTCTACAAAAAAGTTGCAAGTACATTGTCCAAAAGTTGATGTAGTTGTTTGTTCATGTAGATGACAACTTCATTAACTTTATTTCCTTGAGTGAATGATGTTGAATTGTATGTTGGCGTATAATCGTTTTTTGAATGCTGATGTTGACAACTTGATTATGTGTTGCAGCTTCTTGATTGCATGTACTTTTCTTATGAATGCTTGACTACATGAGCTTGAAGAGAATTTATTATGTGCATGCATTTGTTTAATTTGTTGCGTACTCCATGTGTACCATTTTACAAAGATAGTGTTAAAACTAGACACAAAAAAAAGCAACATCAAGAATCCAGAAAAGCACGCAGCATCACAAATGTACTCATTGTGTACCTAAGATCCCCTTATTAAATTTCAAGTGGATCTAAGACACATTAACACCACAAAAAAGATATGTTTTTATTAAGTATTGAATACATCAACCTTCACTTTCACAACATTGTCATTGAAATTTCTCATGTAAATGAGTATCTACTCTTGAAGTAACTTGTTACTTCAAAAATAAACTTCCATTCAAAAAATATTCACTTATCGCTCCATATTACATAATATGCTTTATCGCTCCATATTACATAATATGCTTTATGTCTCCCAAAATTTACACCTCTATAAGAAAATTTCGTTATTACTCCACCAACACTTCTTATCTCTTCAATAAAAAGAACTTTAATGCACCTTATTTCTCCAAAACATTTAATACACCTTATCTGTCAATAAAACCTCATTAACCTTTTATCTCTCAAAAAGTAAATTAAGTCTACTTATTTTTACAAAAGTAATTTCAAAATTTCCAAACTTTTTCATAAATAAAAAATCACGGCTTTAATGACTTAAAAGCAATAAAGTATCCCCTAATCTTTTTCCAATCACGACTTTAATGACTTAAAAGCAATAAAATATTTACCTTATCCTTTTCCAAAGATTTACAAGAATGTGATTGAAGTTCAATGTTCTCCCATGATTTGCAGAGACTAGGCACCAAAGTCAAAATTATTCACAAATGGATCGAGGCAGCTACAATCATCGCTGAACAGCCCACCAGTTCCACCTTTTCCTAAAATTTTCCCACAATCCCTTCATAGCACCGGGCCAGAGGCCTTATACTTCTGTGATGATTGTTCCGACTGGAGCTGGTGCTGGCGTTGGCGGAATCCAAGGGGATGCTCTTCCTGTAGCGCGAGCCATGACATCTATTGTCAATTTTTAATATCCCAATGTTTTGAGTGCAACAATTCTTTACTGGCCAATGCTTAATAAAACTAATAAAACATTGTTATGATATTGTTGGAGGGCAGTTATCGGCAATCAAAAGAAGTCCGCTTGCTTCTTCAAGGTTACAAGATAGATTAAGAAAATCAGAATTTAGGTGCGGGCGAGATCGGGTGCCAACAATCCTCGGAAGGGCAAACCCTCTGCGACAAGAATTGCACCTTTTTCGGGAATTATTCAACAAGAAATTTGTGTTTCAAATGTTACAAGCATCTCACGATGAAGGAGGCACAAGATTCTCAGCAATGGCCTCCATTGAACAGTCTTTTTCCACGAGTTCTTCTATGGAGGAGGAGGTCCCCCTTTCCAGGCCAGATGCTTTCATCCAGAAAATCCATGCTTAGATTTCTACAGTCATAGCTAGAACCTCATCCTCATCAATCCAGGTGGAGGCTACGTGTTCATCTTCTTCCTCTGATCCCAATAAAGCCAAGTGCTACGGTTTGGGAGACACTGCGCAATGTTTCCATCTTCTAGATTAACAAACTTGAATTTTGCGTCTATCGTTGGGATCTGCTCTGCGAAAGTTGCCTCTCAACTTGCACATAATCAATCTAGATCTCCACACATGTCTTATCACTTTGGTCTTCCACAATGAGGAAAAATGGATGGCACGCTTCAACAAGATACCCAAACAATGTTTCACACAAAATTAGGAGAGTATAGATTTCAAATGGGATTGTTTCACAATGTTTCAGAACCCACATGCACCTCTTTCCAGCGTATAGGAGAAAATATACCAGCTGGTGCTCCGAGTCCGCACAAAAAAGTGGAGAAAAATACCTTTCTAACAGTTGGTAGAGACTTTGTGGACACAACAGTTCTCCACCCAGACTCTATTGTTCAGCAAAATAGGCAGCAAAAGGTCTTTTCAACTCAAATTTTTGAATTTCAACGACTGTTGAAGGTTCAAAAACTAATAGTTATCTCATCGAACTTGCTGATTGAGGATAATGCATTTGAGAACATATCAAAAACACTCAGCTGACGGCCTCGCGACCCTCATTTTAGTCACCAATGCTAGGATTGACATGGAATTGAGTTGGAATCTGGTGACGGGTTGGTGTTGCACGTGAAACACCAAAGCCCCTTGCGCTGTAGTTCTGCCACCAGTCGGAACTCATACTATATTATTACAAATTATCTGCACTATGGATCCTGATCATGTCAGGATGGATCCTTGATGGGGTTTCTTCATTTCTTCAAGCTGTTTAGTGCCCCCTCCTCATGAGACCACTAAGAACACTGTTGGCTTCTATCATATCACCGTCACTATGCTTCCTTTGACTCTTTCAAAACTATGTAAGGGTTATGTTGTATAATCCACGAGCTTTCGGTGATGTTACAGAGCGAGGATGTTCTATTTATTTAATTAACTCCAACTCACTGCCAACAAGTGCGAGCCTGGTCTTTGATTAGGCACTATCAATTCTCGTAGTTGAACCTAAGGACTTGAACCTAAATACTCACACTTGTTGAATCTAGCCGGCAACTAGATCACACTTCAAACTTCAAACAGAGGTGATAGATTGCAACATACATAGATCTCAACTTATAGAAAATATATGCAAAGAAAATAAGAGTCCGAATATATATTCTAAATATGAAGACAAATACAAATTGCAAAGTTCCCAACTTTAGATCTTTCATTCGACTCTCAAACCCTTAAGCTCATGCTCAGCTCTAACTAATCTCACCGTAGCTCTGATACCACAATGAAGAATATTAAAGAAACATTAATAGAATATCAGAGAGAAAAAAACAGAGACATGGCAGAAAAGGCCTAAGGCATGAATGTATTGTATTCCTCACACATTCTCTGTACATAAAAAATCAGAGTGATACAAATATAAATATAAGAGGATATTGGTCTCAAGATAGTGCATCTATTTTGGACAATTTGGTTGAACAAACATCTCAACCATACACTAATCTAGGAGCCTAACTAGTTGGAAATAAACTTTCAACCAACTAGACCTAAAATAACTCCTAACTTCGAGGAACAAACCCAATCTAGAAGGTTAGGAATTAAATCAAACTTTCATGATTTTAATTATATTTAATATTTTGGACTTATAAATGTTTTTAATGTGAGAGTGAGGCTAACAAGTTCTACATTCTGTGGAGTATTTGACACCAGATGCTCAAGCATAGTTGACAGAAGATACAATTTTGTAGAAGAGGTCCAAAACTACAAGACATGGGCAACATGACCTTTGGAAGATTTGGTTGAAAGGACAACTTTTGGACAAAGCTAAATGGTACACCAGAGAGAAGGTGGAGGAAAAATTTCCTCACCGCATTCAGTAGAAGATTTCGGGGAACAAAATCCTCTCAAAATGGGGAGGTGTGTTCCATATTGGATAATTATATTGTTTTTCATCCATGTCAATGCTTTCAGAGTGTAAAAAATGGAGGAATCAACTCTCAGGACCATTTTTACCAGCAAGGCCTAGTTTGGCAAATTGGGGTCTGAACCCTTCCGAGAGAATTTAGAAGCATCAAACAATGTTTTTATGGGATAAATGTTTCCCAGGTTAGGCCTTGTGTCAAATGTGTGTGTAAGATTTAATTCCGTTGTTCTCTATTTTATGTATAATTGTATATTCACATGCATGAACTATTAACAATAAATATATAGATCCTAAAATCTAATAAAACTGTGATAATGTAGAATTTTTAGATTTTAAATATAATTTTATTAGATCTGTTTTGATGAACTGTCTAATGGAATATCCATAACAATTTATGGATCATGCAAGTAATCAAATAGGATTAGAAATCAACATCTACATTGAAATAAATTCATCTAGTGCAAGAAAGAAAATAAGATTAGAAATCAACAACTACACTGAAATCAATGCATCCAATGCATTCACTCAAATATGATTCAGAATCGATCAAAAATTTTTCGGAGCTCTGCGGCGAACTGCTTCTTGCCATGGCATTCCCCGTCCAGGATTCCCTGTCTCCCAGCCTTGTATTCATCGTAGGGAAGAGCATCCCGGTGCGGTTTAGAAGGGGGCCTGAGCTAGGCTGCATCTGGTGGCGCGTTCATGCCGAAGACAACGCGAAAACGGAGTTCCTCAGCCAGACGCGGTGGGTGATGGGGTTTAACGCCCGCTTTCTTGAGGAAACCTATCCGTGTGGGGTGTTCTCTCGACCCTACAGCAAAAGGGACTACCGCATTCGGGAGCTGCGCTATCATGTGGTGGTGAAGCTGTTTTCAGGCGGGCGGGCAGACCTCGGCAAGAGCGCTCTCCTCCAGTTCTGCTTCTCGATTGCAGAGATCTCCAAAGATCCCCGCAGGGCCCTTTTCTTGGGTACTTATGGAATCGATCTATGGACTGTAAGGTCGCAAGGGCTCCCTCCGCTTCAGGCCTCGTTTTTTAGTATGGTGTTTACCCTCGGCGTCCTTGTATTCGAAACATTTGCAAAATGGCAAAGCAGGGAGGTTGCGTGGCAAGTGTTTGTAGAAATGCCGCGCCGAGAGTTGGGCTCTCGGAAGGAACAGATTTCATACAACGCTCAGATTATATTTTTTGAACAGGCTTTGGAAGACTGCCGCAAGACGCTGAGTCCAGCCTTCGTCCAGCCCCTGCTTGGACCAACAGATTTTGGAGCAGTAAGTTCCAGAGAGGCCTCGTCCTCTTTTAAGCCATTTCTAGTGATTAAAACTGAGTGCTGCCCTTCGCAGGGATCTGAGAAAAAGACACAGGATGTGGCCCCAACAATCTGGGTGTGCACCAGAGTCCCCCCGTCTCAGATTTGCAGAGGAAAGAAAAATCCGGGGCACTTTGCTTCGTTCCAGATCCTCATTGGGCTCCTCTCGGGCAAGACTCTGCTTCAATGGGTGAGCTCTTCGGATCAAGTGCAGGACCTCAAGCAAATGCTGGCTTTTAGGTTGGGGATTCCCTCTGCCTCCCAAAGGCTTCTCTGCAAAGGTAAACAGCTTGAGGATCACCTGCCCCTTTCTTTTTATGACATTCAAAGAAATGCCTCCATTATTCTCTCCCTTCGTTTAAGAGGGGGAGCTGTTGGACAGTCTTCTTCAGCGGCAGCGCCTTCCTATAAAGATGCTGTCCATGCTCATAAATCCAAGAGTACGGCTCCACCAGCCCAGGAACCAAAACCTTTTTTGGTGGACAAGCTGGAGGAAACCCCCTCCATCGAAATAAAACACCTCACGATGGATAGGCAATTCCAGGTGTTTGAAGAATTAGGCATTATCTGTAGGTTCAATGGGCTTTGGCCATGCACAGCCGACCTCTACAAATGGATTCACTCGAACTGGACCAACAACTGCAAGGTTCTTCTCTGCTCAAAAGGCTTCTTCATTGTAGTTTTTGTTGACGGAGAGGATTATCAAAAAGCACTAACTGAAGGTCCCTGGTTTTGGGACTCAGCGGGGTTATTCTTAACCCCTTGGTTCCCAGACTTCGATCCATCCACAGCTGTCATCACCAAACTCCCCATCTGGGTCAGACTTCCAAATCTCCCGGCTCCATTATGGCACTTTGCAGTGTTTGAAGGAATAGGCAATTCTCTAGGCCGCTTTCTAGCCACGGATACTTCTAGAGGGGAAAAAGGCATTTACACCTTCGCCAGAATCTGTGCAGAAATAGACATGAGTAAAGGACTTCCAGATCAGATCATTCTCAAATATGGGGACTTCCACTGGACGCAGACCCTGGATTACAAGAATACAGCGTTCCGCTGCAGAAATTGTCATCTCACAGGGCACCTTCATAGATCGTGTCCAGCGATACCAGCTCAAAAGAAGAAGGCCGTCCCTAAACCGAAATCCAAGAGCTGGAAGCCGTGTGATCCACCCCCCATGGATGATTTTAGCTCCAGTTCAGATGAAGAGGATGAGGAAGTGAATGAGGTCGGGATGGTTGATTCGCCTACACAGGACCCGCCCCCAACAGGACCTGAGGAGTCTTCGGCCCCACTGCTCTCGCAGAAATGTTCTCATGAGACCTCTCCTTCGGACTCAGACAAGGAGATCTCCCCGTCCGCCCAGCTCAGTTTGCAAGTCTTCCCATCCCAGCTGGATCATCTTGGATGGGTCAAAGTTGGTAAGAAAAAAGGTAAAAAGGGTCGTACAGTGGATCCCACCCATGTTGGGTAGTTTCCCTGGCCGGGTTCTTGTCTCTTGGCTTGTCTGGTTGCTTCTTGTTAAGCACTTCGCTCTTCCTGTCTACTCCTCTAGGCCGAGGTGGATAGTCTATCCTTGCCGGCCGCCCATTTTCTTTGGTGTTCTGTAGGAGGTCCTTTTGTCAAGTTTTCATACTCTCTACAGTGCTTCGGGCTTTAGTCTGCCCGAGCAGCCCTTATGTACAATATTTTTTGTTTTCATAATACAAATGCTTACTTACACAAAAAAAAATATGATTCAGAATCAACATATACACTAAAATCAATGCATCTATTTCAATGAAAAACCAAAGTATTCATGGTTTTCTAAATCCAACTTCTTTTACAATCTCTCTCTCTCCCTTGTCACTCCCTCTCTCTCTCTCTCTATGTCTTTCTTCTTCCCTTCCTCCTTCTCCCCCTCTAACTCCATATCTCTCTCCCTCCCTCTCTCCTTCTCTCTCCCTTTCTCTTGCACCTCCCTCTGCCTCTCCGTCCCATCGCTCTATCTCTCTCTATCTCTCTCTCTCTCTCTGCCATTCAACCATGTCACTATCTCCTTCCCTCTCTCACCCCTCTATCCCTCTCTCTTTCTTTGTCTCTCTATCTCACCCTCGAAGCATACACACTCTCTCTCCATCTTGACCTTGACACTCATTAGGTCCCTATAATACTAGTGTATCCCATTTGTTGTTATTTTTAGTGTCGCCCCTATTGTTATTCTGGTGCCCTTACATTATTATTGTTATGTAGGCTCTAATTATATTGTGATCCCTTAGACTCCTATATATAATGAGGAGGTTTAGTCATTTGAATCACTCAAGAATTGTTCATTTATGTGATTTAAATGAGATTTCCCCCTCGAAGAGGCTAATTTTGAAGTCGTTGATCTATGTTTTTGTGACCTGGTTACCTAACATTTGGTATCAAAGCTTTGGATTCGAGGGTTTCGCTACTTCAAAGAGGTCATCTTGGTACTTTCACTATATTTTTTTTTTCTACGAAGCTTCAGAAACTGAAATTTCAACCACATGGAGAGGAAATCTTGGTGAACTTCATGTAGGAATTTTAGATCTTGGTTCACTATATGTTATGAGATATGGGATGAAGAAGTCAGGGTTTCTACATGCTCCAAAATTCAGTCTTAAACAAGTGACCTAGGGAAAATCATAAAAAATTTCTCTTAAAGAATCAAATTTGAATTTCGTAAAAAGTGAAATAAATCGAACAAAATTTAGTTTCTCATGTATAAATTTCAGGGCTGAAAGCTGAAATAGTGACATCCATACAAGTTCGATTTACTGAACCATTCCATAATCATGTCATCATGGGATATTTGACGTAACTTTACCTTGAAGAATAAAATTTTGGTATGACTTGTGGCATTGGAAAAAAGACTCAGAGGGATACCACATGATGAAATTTTAGACTTGAAGATACAAAGTTACAAAGATATAACAATTTCAATATTGAGCTCCTAGAAAGCAAGAAAAATGTGTGTAATTTTTAAAATTTTTGCATAACTTTTGTTTGAAAAATTAGTTTGAAGTGATTGGAAGGGAATAGTCAAGCATAGATATCATTGTTTGATTCCAAAATGCCTCAAAGAAAAAAATTGGACACATCTAGTAAGGAACCAGAAAGATATACTATGATGCATGAAGAAGAGGAAGAAATGCAAGATGATATATCAAAATTACAAAACCAAGTGCAACAAATTTCACTCTCGCAAAAGGTAACCAAAAATGAAATGGAAATTAAGATAGAGGGCTTGAAGAATGGTTTAAAAGAAGACATGGAAGAATTGAAGGATGGCATAAATGTTAAGATGGAAGGTTTGAAGGATGATTTAAAAGCCGAAATGAAAAGGGACCTTGAAGATTTGAAGGAAGGTTTGACAAAGTTGCTACAAGAAAGGCTTCCTAGTGGTGACAAGGTACTCCATGAAAACCATGATGAGGATAAAAAGGAATATGAATTTTGATTTCAGAGACTCCAATAGTGGGTTGAAGACTAGCCACATTCCAAAGATTGATATGAGGAAGTTTGATGGAAAGGATCCAGTCACATGGATACTACAGATGGAGCAATTCTTTGATCTACATAATGTGTCAAACACACAAAAGGTACGCATTGCATATTTATATTTAGAACACAATAATTTTGCGTGGTATCGATGACTTTGTTCTCATAAATCAATTGTCACTTGGACAGTTTTTGCGGAAGAATTGGTAGCACATTATGAGGATACAAAGAGCAATACCTTCTTCAGCCAACTGATAAATCTCAAAAAAAAGGGTTCAATGGAGGAGCACATTGAGGAGTTCCAAAGATTGAATATCAAGGTAAATGATATTACAGAGGATCCTAGGATTGATTTCTTCATAGGAAATTTAAAATATAACATCCAACATGAGGTTCACCTTTAGGAACCTGATTCATTGGAGAAGACATTCAAGGTGGCAAGAAAAAGTTGAAAGAAAAATTATGGCAACAAAGAAGTCTACCACTCACAACTATAAAGAGGGAAGTGTTGTTGCTTCTAGCCTTCCACAACCTACAAGTTTGACACCACAACAATTGGAGGAAAAAGGAGAAAAAGGGCTTTGTTCTAGCTGTGATAGAAAATACATTAAAGGTCATAAGTATGTTGAGAATAAATTATTTTACATAGGTTCTGAAGTGGAGGAAGAAAATGAACAAGAAAAATCAAAAGAAAAGGATATACACTAAGAAACAACCCCAGATAAAGAAGAAATGAATCCAACCATATTTTGTAATGCATTGGAGGAAATTACCATTCATCAAACTCTCAAGATAGACAAATATATCAAGAAGAAAAAGGTAATAGTGTTGATTGATTTAGGTAGTACCCATAATTTTATTCATTGTAAGATAGCCAAGGAATTAAATTGCTTTCTCTATCTAGCACCAAAGTGTCAAGTGATGATTGCAAATGGAGGAACTATAAATTTCTATAGAAAGTGCCATAATATCAAGCTAAACATGGGGGAATATGTATTGAATAGTTCAATAATTTCCAATCAAATTGGTGGTGCTGATGTTGTACTAGGACTCCAATGGTTACAATCTTTGGGGATGATAGCTTTTAACTATCAAGAACTTTTCATGATCTTTTTGGGAAGGAAATTAAATTGAATTAATGGTAATGCAGGGAAACCAGGGAAGATAATTAGCTCTAATGACATGAAAAATCATTTGAAGAAGGAGAAACGAGACATAATTGCGCAATTATGCTCAGTAGAGGTTCAAACATCGAAATAATCTATTTCTCCAAATCTCCAAAAAGTCTTGGACAATCATTCCAAGGTGTTTGAGACTCCCAAAGACCTCCCACCTGTTTGAGATTATGATCATGCTATTCACTTGATTCCAGGGAGCGTTCCTCCAAACTTTAGGCCTTACATATATCACTATGCCCAAAAGAGTGAAATTGAACGTATGGTTGCAAACATTCTAGAGGCTGGTATAACTCAACATAGTCAAAGTTCTTTCTTTGCTTCAATAGTATTGGTGCACAAGAAGGATGGATCATGGTGTATGTGTCCGCATTTAGGGAGCTCAAAAAGACCACCATTAAAGATAAATTTCTCATTCCTATCATTGATGAATTTTTGGATGAATTATATGGAATAATTTACTTCACAAAAGTAGATCCCCGTTTAGGATATCATCAAATTAGAATGAAGACTGAAGACATTCTGAAAACAACATTCAAAACTCATGAAGGTCATTATGAATTTTTGGTCATGCATTTTGGCCTTACTAATGCACCTTCCACGTTTCAAGGTTTGATGAATTCCATTTTCAAACCCTTCATTAGAAATGTTGTGTTGGTATTTTTTGATGATATACTAATTTACAAGAAGTCTTGGAAGGATCATGTTCAAAATGTTGACAGGGTGCTCAAACTATTGGAGGAAAAACAATTATATGCAAAAACCTCTGATTGCTTATTTGGATTACAAGAGGTGGAATATTTGGGTCATTGTATCTCATGAGGGTGTTAAGGTAGACCCTAACAAAATTAAATCCATTAAGGAATGGAAAATCCCCACAACCCTGAAGCACCTTTGAGGATTTCTCAGGTTGACAGGGTATTATTGCAAGTTTATTAAGAATTATGGGAGAATAAAAACGCCTCTAATGGTATTGGGTAGATGCTTATTGAGAAGAGGCAGAGAACTGCGATCGACGTTCCTAGGGAAAACCATGCAAAAAAAACTATCAATACCTTCGAAAAATGTTTCCTGTGTACAAATTCTGTCCTCACGGGCCGTCTCCTCTGATGGTTAGGCGAAGCTGACAATTCTGGTGGCTGAGAATTTCGGGGAAGGCGGTTTGGATCTGCTACGAAGAGAGGCCAATGTGGACTGCTGCTACAATTTATTGCAGGAGGAGATATGCATAAAGATATCGCTTTGCGATGATCTCAACGTGAGGAGTGGCACCAAAGTGACCCATGAGGTGTTCGAATCATCACGCGGGAGGCTTAAGGTTGTTGGAAGAGTAGGTGTGGATATAGAAAATGTGGATCTGCAAGAAACCATTGAGTTTGGGTGCTTGGATGACAATGCTCCCACTGTTAATACTGCTGCGACTGCTGAACACGGGATCACCTTGATCACATCCATGGTGTGGAATGTGCCATAGGCTGATGCTTCTGTGAAGGATGATCTGCAAGGTAGTGGGATTTCTTTCATTAGTTTTTCGTTCTTTCTTCTGATACAAGAACTAGACAGAGCATTGATATGCACATAATCATCAGATAGTGCAGATTTGGCGAAGCACGACCCAGATAGAGCATTGATATGCTTAGATATGATAGATCCGGGCACATGGGCAACAGATTGAGCCCTTCCTCAAACAGACCCACACTCTACAGAGGTAGTTTTGACACAAATTTTCATCAAAACATTGGAAGGCATGCATCTTTGTTGGAGGATCTAGAAGGGGAGGAGGATCCAGGACTTAAAGTATAAAATCTAGAACCACCTCGGTATACCAGCATGCAGGAAAAATCTGATCCACTCAGGTCTCAGTTTACAGGATAACCACACACTTCTGGATTATGGAATTGCCATAGACTCAACCATCATGATCAACTTGCATCTGAGGGGTGGATGCTCTGGAACTAACTCAAATAGCACATGCTCTTTTAAGGATGCAATCAAAGGTAAGGAAAAAGCACAAACCAAACCAACACCACTGCCTGAGCTACCAGGGCCCTACATTGTAGAACAAAAATATGAGAATCTCGCTATCACCATTGCAATGCCTGAGGTAAATTATTTGTACACAGATCTCTATTCCAATGCAATTATATGCAGATTTAATGGTTTTTGGCCTAAATCTGATGTTTTGCACCAATCGATATATGCTGCATGGTCACCAAACTGTGAAATATATTTATGCCCCAAGGGGTTTTTTATAGTCAGATTTAGAACATAACAGGAAAGGGAACATATCCTCAACAAGGGGCCATGGTTCTGGGGTAATGCAGGGCTCTCCATGACCCCTTGGTTTCCAGAATTCGATGCCAACACAATGGTGGTAACAAAGATGCCATTTTAGGTCAGGTTGCACAACCTTCCATTACACTTGTAGCACCATAATGTTTTAATAGCCATAGGGAACTCCCTGGGAAAGTTACTTAAGATTGACGGGGACAAACTTTCAAGGGGAATATTTACATTTGCTAGGATTTGCGTTGAAGTAGATCTCAGCCAAGGACTACCAGACAACATCACATTGAATTTCAATAATACACAGTGGACTCAACCTTTAGATTACGAAAATACAACTTTCTAATGTCGTGGATGTCTACAAACTGGCCACCTCCATAGCGCCTGTCCACAAGAAAAACAAACCCCCAAATGGAACAAGAAGCAACAAAAAAAGCCAAAAAGATGGCTATATGCAGTCCCCTCGGATGAAGAAGCAGAAAAAGCAGAAACATCATAATATAAAGCAGAAGTGGATGCTCAACAAGTCTAGAACAACACACTAAAGGATGTAAAAGAACCCAATAACCCTTTGTAGCAACAAGAATCCCAACTAATGGAAATATCTGGCAACAAGTGAACACATGCATTAGAAGGATCTGACTCTGACAAGGACTCTACCATAAATACAAACTAAAATCAAATATCCATTGTATCTGCCACTCCCAACACTGGAGGATGGCAAAAGGTGGAAAAAAAATAAAGGGAGAAAAGAATAGATTTTTATTTTTTTGTATTTTTTTCTTTTTATGTTTTTTGTGAAAACAGAAACAGATCATATGCATATGATTTTTAGCATCTAAAACATGTAATTGTGTCTTATGATTAAAATTACGATTTTTTCCAAGGTGAAAAAAAACAATGCCTCTAATAACATTATTGAAGAAAGATGCATTTTCTTGGACTATAGAAGAAACTAAGGCCTTTGAACATCTTAAAGAGGCAATGTGCCAAACATCGGACTTAGCTACACCGAATTTCACAAAAACTTTTATTATGGAATGTGATGCCTCAAGAAATGGAATTCGTTTCGTTCTAAAGCAAGGAGGACCCATTACTTTTGAAAGCCGTCCAATCAAGGGAAAGTGTTTACACAAGCCTATTTATGAGAAGGAAATGTTGGAAATACTACATGCGCTAAAGAAATGACGACCTTACCTAATGGGAAGACACTTCAAGGTAAAAAAAGATCACGATAGTCTTAAATACTTTTTGGAGCAGATATTATCTTCAGAAGTGCAACAAAAATGGGTCACTAGGATGTTGGGTTATGGCTTTGAAATTATATACAAAAAAGGGAAGCAAAATGTTCTTGCAGATGCACTCTAAAAAAAGGATGAGGATGTGGAAGCATTGATGTGTGCCATTTCTATTATCCAACCTAATTGGATAATTGAAGCAAGGGATGAATGGAACAATGGAAAAGAGGTGTGGACACATTCAAAAGTTGCAGCAAGATCATCTGATACACTTATCTAGAAAAATGATTGATTATGGTACAAAGATTGCTTATATATCAGTAAGAATTCCCAACTCAAACAAAAGATTCTTTTGGAATTGCACACCTCTCCCTTAGTAGGGCACTAAGGTTTTTTAAAAACTTACCATAGGGCCAAGAAGGAATTTTTTGGGATGGCCTTAAATCTGATATTCAGAAGTTTGTGGAAAAATATTTGGCTTGCCAAAAAAGTAAAGTTGAGACAATTAAGACCCTGGGTGTGCTACAACCTTTGTAATTCCAAATCAACGTTGGGAGGAGGTATCAATGGATTTTATCAAAGGTTTACCTAAGTTTGAAGGAAAGAGTGTCATCATGGTGCTACTTGATAGACTTATCAAGTATGCACACTTGTATGTATTATCTCATCCATTTAAAGCTAGTACAATTGCTATTGCATTTATGGAAACAATTAAAAAACAACATAGAAACCAAAAGATTATTGTAAGCGACAAAGATCCCATTTTCACTAGAAATTTTGGACGAAAATAATTTTTTTGTATGGGTACTCAATTAACTCATAGCTCATCTTATCATCCTCAATCTGATGAGAAAACTAAGATAGTGAATTTTGTTTCTTTGTATCTGATAAACAAACACAATGGGTCAAGTAGTTACCTCTGGCTGAATGGTGGTATAACACTTCCTTCCACAATGCAACAAAAATGACCCCATTTATGGCACTTTATGGATATTATCCACCATCCATCACATCATATTTAAGGGAAAATTCTAAGGTCCAAGTAGTAGAATATCATATTGAGCATCAACAACAAGTTCTCCAACTCTTAAAGGATAACCCAACTCTGGTGCAAAATAGAATGAAACAACAGGCCAATCAACATTGCAATAAAAGAAGTTTTGATGCAGGTGACTGTGTATTTTTATGACTACAACCATACAAACAAATGTCCCTCAAGTAAGCTAAGAAGGATAATAAATTATCACCCAAGTACTATGGTCCTTACAAGGTGTTGCGAAAGATTGGTACTATGGCATACAAATTGGAGTTGCCTACATCTTCCCAAGTACACATAGTTTTCCATGTTTCATGCTTAAAGAAGGTTATCAGTGACAAGCTCGCAGTTCAAAAAATATTGTCAGAACTTGATGAAGAAGGAAAAATCATATTGGAGCCTGAAGAAGTCACGAAAAAAAGAACCTAACAACTACGAAATCGATTAATTTCAGAGTATCTTATTAAGTGGTAGAACTTGCCTATTGAAGATTCTGCATAGGAGGATGAGAATTTTATACAAAAGCATCTAGAACTACTCAAGCATTGAGGACAACACTTTTTTGAAGGAGAGGGGCGTGTTAGATCCCTATAATACTAGTGTAGCCCCTTTATTATTATGATTATTAGTGTCACCCCCTATTGTTATTGTTGTACCCATGTAGCCCCCATATTGTTATTGTTGTACCCATGTAGCCCCCATATTGTTATTGTTATGCCCCATAGATGCCCAATATTGTTATTGTCATGTCCTTACATCATTATTTTTATGTAGGCTCTAATTATATTGTGACCTCTTAGACTCTTATATATAGCAATGATGTATATTCATTTGAACCACTCAAGAATTTTATGTGATGTAAAGGAGGTTTCCCCCTCGAAGAGGCTAATTTTGAAGACGTTGATCTATCTCTTTTGTGATATGGTTATATAATATCACTCCTCTCTCTCTTCACCTTTCTCTCTTTATGTCTTTCTTCTTCCCTCCCTCTCTCCCCTCCTCTAACTCCATCTCTCTCTCCCTCCCTTTCTCCTTCTCTCTCTTTCTTCCTCTCTCACCTCTCTCTATTTCTCCCCCCATCACCCTCTCTCCTTGTATAATGTTGGTGTGGAAAATATTGATGTTGTTTTAGCGAAGTGCAATAGAGGGGAGGGCATAACTCTAGTGGCGAAAAATCAACCATCAAACAAATTTACTACACATATGGTCTCCGAAGGTGGCTATCCTTGTCATGAAAAATATTGATGTTGTGTGGTTCTTTTACAATATAAATTTGATGCACACTCTTTTCGGCGAAGTAAATTTTTTATTACAAATTTCTTTTTAAAATTGAATTTTACATGATGTTTCAATTTTTTTATACAATATTTAAATATATATTATTCATAAATAATGCATTACATATGTTTTTGTTTAATTTCCCCGGATGTGTTATCCACACGATATCAGGTTTGGTCGTTTTTCAACTGTCACCAAGGATGGAAGGGAGCCGATCGAAGCAGGCTACCTGAATTGGTACATTCTTAAGATATAAAGTGGGAGGTCAATATATGAGTGAATCCCGCTTCCTTTTGTCATGCAAGCGATCATATGCAATCACGAGCCCAATAACTAGATACGCAGCCTAGCATAAACGCACTTATCCCACCCATCTTGACCGATATTCTAGCCTTGATTTCTAGAGTGCATCACTGTTACATTAATTGTCAGTATAATCACTTTCTCATCTCCCATTCCCAACAATGCATCTCTAATTTCAGTCTCAGAATATCTATTTTTTAAGAGTGAGCTCCATGTCTAGGAACACCACAAATTCTTTAGCCGTGAACCCAGATAGTACAAACATCAAAATCAAATCGTTAGCCTTGCATTTCAAACAAGTTGTCTCATGTCGGAGGGAAACTCACAGCCTATAAGGAGGCCCTGGTCCGAATTTTGTATTCCTTCTCAGCTAAAAATTCATTCACTGCCTTGTCTAAGTTCAATCCCCTCTATTGGGTTGGATTAGGCTTTGGAGTCCCTCAACGAAGGAAGTGTTATATTGATGCATAGTTACATTGAGAGGCCATGGTGGGTGGCTGTTTTCTCTAGCAATGGCGGACTTCCTAAATAATGAGTCCGTCGACAATGCCATTTGAATATGTAGACATCCCTAGTTCAATGTGCATTGGAAGTTGGCCATGGGAATGAAGCTGTAAAGTAATTTCTAGCTTATGGAAACAAATTATATAGTGGGCATCAAGATCACTGGATTAGAGTTTAGAAACACACTCAACATATGAAGCTCTCTAATCATAGGATGGTGGCCACCCGATCGACCCTCAAGGAGTATGTGATGAACACCATATTGCCTAGAAATTATGTTCAAGTTCTTAGGCACAAGAAGGTTCCCAGGATTGAACATGTGGATACCAAATTTTCTCTGTTGGTTGATAAAAATTGGTTTTTGTACTCGTCTTCGTGGGAGAGGATAATGAAGATCTAGAGGCCTTTCAACTTGTGATGCATGTAATCTTTCAGAGCGCACGACATTTCCATCGATGCGCTCGCGTTTTTCTAGATGGTTTTGTTTACATATGACCTGGTTTTGTCTCTCCCCTCCACTTACTTCATAGTGATCGACTGGGCTGTGAATGGGGGAGGACTTAACTGAGAGGAGGGCCCGAAGAGGATTCAATCTATATCTCTATACACTATAGATGTTTTATCCTATTAATATTAATATCCTTTACGTTTTATAAATTCAACATATTAATATAAATTCAACATATTGAATTGACATTTGGAAATGTTGACATATTTACATTATGCCTACACATCTCCCCTATACTAGGCTGTAGAGCGCCTTTCGACATGATTATTAACAAAGCATTTTGAGGCTTTTTAAATTTTGTTTCTAAAAAAATTATTACATGTTTACACTCCTCATTTGACCATGTTGTGTTGTCATCGCTTTTATTTTTCTGATTCCTAATATAGATGGTTTTGAGTTTCGTTGTTCTCCAACAAATGAGTTAGACCTCTTCATTGGTGTAAGTCATATAAAAATATTGTTTATGGATAAATCGTTCAATGCTGAGTCTCTTATACTTTATCCTTTGAGATATGATAACTCTTGTAATGTGCAATTGATCTCCAATGCAAAAAATATTTTCTCGGTATCTTCTCAATCCTATAAGACACTAAAATTCTATGAATATGCAAGTTTTTGTATAGTCAAATTTTATATGTTTTTTTACACATAATTAGTACACGACATTCTTTATGATTATTAATCGCTTTTAACCATGTTTGCTATGGCTATATATGCAAACATAGGTAAATATTGAGTGTAAAATTGAGCACAATATAACATTAATAATCATAAAATGCATAAGGGATTTTATTTCCTTGGAAATCCTTTAATAGGAACTAGCTTTCAAAGAGATACATTTATTCAACTTGGAACAATGTTCCCAACTTAACAAGAATTGTAACCTCAAAACAAGAATTCTAGCCCTAAACCCATATTTTTGCGCCAAAAACATGAAAACCACCCTGTTGAACATGCAACAAGATGATGGAGCTTAGTGAAAAGAAGTCGCCTTCACTAAGTGGGCCCGTAGGCTATTTTTGGTGCAAAGTCTATTTTTAGACATATGGATCATGGTCTATGCTATTTGTGGATGATTGGTCATGTTGGTAAAAATAGATGGACCTCTATTTTTAGACATATGGGCGGAATCTATTTTTAGACTGCCAGTCAAAAAATAGAACAGTCGAATATTATTAGCTCTTAATAATATTTGGACTATAAACATTATCTTATCCTCTTGCAGCACTTTAGTTCGAGCTATGGATGTGGCACATGCAACTGCCAGAAGGAAATGCGCTTTTCCTATGGGTTAGTTGAGCTATTGCATGAGGGACTTCAGTTAGAACTCAAGTGATTGAGTTTGGTGGAGTTGATTGAGGAGTTGATGGAGTTGTGTTCAGTTTGACTTAGTTGAACTAGTTGTATTTAGTCTAATTGCCAAATACACTAGTTATGAGTGGTGTGAATTATTTATTAATTAATTCACTAATTATTAACTCATGAATCAACTGAGGAATACATCAGTTAACTCAGTGCATGGAAAGTTCAGTGGAGACAAGTGTTAGAGATGAGTGAAAGGGAAAGACAGCTGTTAGTTGTGACTATAGTTGTGCATGTGATTTGCACAATCAGTGGATTGAGATTGCCAATGAGGATTGCGTAGTGTTACACAAGGGAAATACGAGTTTGTATCAGCCATTCTCATTCTATTCTCATGTAGGATTGCGTAGTGGAGGCAGGCAAGCAATGGAGGAGATTTGAGCCAGTGACTGATTCAGATCTGAGCTAGTTTGTGTGTAACAGGTGGAGATAGTACTGAGTACTTGTGAGGAGTATTGTACTATGTATTGTTACATGTTCTTAATCAATATAATATACAGATAGTTGGGGGTTTTCAGCTACATGCTTTCCCCGTGATATACTGTGTTGATATGTGTGATTGATGCTTCAATGTGCACATGTGATTGTTTCTTAATTCCGCAAAATTGATGATCAACGTAGAGGAGGTTATGTATTATGCATGATTCCGAAAATAGTGTATAATCAGGATAATCTCTGTGAATAAGTGTATTTTAGGGAAAAAGAAAACTTTTTCCTTTACCTTTGAAGCCCATATCTATTGAAAGCCCTTTCCAACAATGGGGATTGGATTTCATTGGAGAAATCCATCCTCCATCCTCTGCTCAACACAAATGGATCCTTACAGCTACTAACTACTTTACCAAATGGATTGAGGCCACTCCTTCTAGACTAGCTACAGATGATGTGATCATCAAATTTTTAGAAACCAATATCCTTTCCAGATTTGGCTGCCCAAACAAGCTTATTACAGACGATTCTGTAGCCTTTAGGTATAATAAAATGATAGATTTCTGCAATAAATACCAATCACTTTGGGGCATTCAATTGATTACTACCCAAAAGGTATTGGGCTGGCTGAATCTTCAAAGAAAATCTTGGTAAATATTATCAAGAAATTGTTAACAGATAACAAAAATCCATGGCACAACAATCTCATAAATGCACTTTGGGATGATAGGTTCACCACAAAGAAATCAATTGGCATGTCACCATACCAATTGGTTTATGGAATGGATGTTGTTTTTCCATCCTCTTTGGGATTCCTAGTCATTAAGTTAATTTAGGAACTGCAGGTTGAGCCCAATGATTTTCAAAGGAGGATTGATCAAACAATCCGGTTGCAGCAATCCAGGGAAGAATTTTATAACAAGGCTCAAGTCATCCATGAAAATATTAAGAAAGTTTTTGACAGAAGGAGAAAAGCAGATGATTTCACCATTGGCAAAAAAGTCTTAAAGTGGGATTCAAGAAGAGAGGATAAAGGGAAGAATGGAAAATTTGACAACTTATGGATGGGGCCTTATGTCATTTATGATTTCAAAGGAAATAATGCATTTTTTTTATCAGAAGTTTAGATGGCACAAAATTACCTGGTGGACCTATCAATGGAAGGATTCTCAAACATTATTTTTTTGAGTGCTAGATATTTTCTTACCATTTATCATTGTCTTTATTATGTGGATTGGGTAACCTACTAACAGAACTTGAAGCCCTCAGAGAAGGCCTTGAGCTTCTATTGATGAATTAGCATAAATACGGCAACAAAGAAATCAAAGGTGGAGGTTCCTGAAATAAAAACTCAAGGCTATTGATCACATGTTCTTTGCACCTCATAGGGAGAGTGCCATCCCCAACTGGAGCCACTTTTAGGGTCCTATAATTTATAGGATCTCAAGGTAATTGAGTAATGTATTCCAGGAATCCTATTTTGTAAATACTTGTCAATCTATCAATGATTTCCAAATAAAAGAAAAAATAAAAAAAAATAAAAACATTGAAAAGAGGGTATAAAGAAGAAAAATAAAGAGGAAAAAAAGAATATTGAAAAAGAAGAAAAGATTGAACCCCACCAAAAGAAACAAAATAAAAAAATAATATTATTGAAAGTGTTGCAAGTCTAAATGCCACTACTCATACCTAGTTTTTGCTTCCTTTCTGAAAAATAAAGTTGTGTGCAACTTGTTCAAAATGCCACAATCACTAGCTTTAGTTTAATCATATTGTTTAATCATGAATAGACTTCTTTAAATTTCTGTAAATTAGATAGAGAATAAAGGTTTATCCAACAATTTAATTTGGGTAAATCATTAGTTAGATAGAAAATGACATTGACCCAACTGTTTAATTGGGTCAATAGGAGAAATAAGGGATAGGTTAGATAGTTTTCTTTTTGCACAAGAGAAAATAAAAATGGGTTTTCTAGTCTAAGTGCACCCTAGAGATCAAAATAAAAAATGCTAATCTAGCTAAGGGTAGGTAGATTAGGTGGTTTTCTTAAATATTAAAACGCATGCATTTTATCCTAAGTCTGAAGATATGGAAAAAATGGCAAAAGTGCATGCTATGCATAATATATTTCAAAATATTTTATTATTAATCCCTTATCCTGTGTTCAAGGGATAAATATGTGTGGGGGGATAAAGTAATTCATATCCTATATCTCTCCCTTATCCTAAGTTTGAAAAGGAAATGATACAAGCACAAGTGAACAAATATTTTCTATCGTTTGTGATTAACCCTCAATCGCATTCAACACCTTGAGATCTGATCCCCCGCTCCATCCATGACGCTTGTTATTTTTTGGCTCCCCGTTCACATCCTCCCTTTACCGCTCCGGGGGGGTGTCCAGAAGGTGGTTTCTCCCATTGGGCCCTACCCCCTACATGGCGCGATGTGGTGATTTCGCACCCCCTCCCCTAACCGATACTGCTTATTGCCCATCACCCCCTCTAGAAACTGCATATACCTTATCTATTCCTACCGCGCCCCACCACTTTCCTTCCACCCCTCTCTGCTTGCTACTTGTCAAGACCATTGGGCCACATAAATGGTTTCCTGAACAAATACCTGTTTGACATTTATTTACTTTTCTTGGGTAACTGTTCAATAACGGTCCCATGCCATTTTCAATGGGACTCTGTCACAAATATTTAAATAAATCCGAAGTTCATCATTCTCAATCTTTCACTTCTCATTGTTTTTTGTTATTCATAATTTCCTGCATTGATCTCCATCAAAGCTTTCTTTGCCACTAGGACTCCGACATTCACTAACCTGCCTTTTCCTTTTCGCCTGACAGGCTGTTATCGTCTTTGAGCCCAGTAAGCCCTATGCATATTAATTCTCTTCAAAAAACTTCTACAATCATGCCTCCTAAATCTAAGACCTAGGACAAGGCCATTAACCCGTTAAATTCCACCTTCCATAGACCTAGATCATATACCATTAGCAGACAAAGATTACAGGATAAGTGAAACTCTGCACGACTGTGATTTCCTGGAGTTGTATTGTTGGTTAGAGAATAAACACACAAATAAGACTGATGAGATAGGACTCTGGGAGTCTAACATCCCCCACTATATCTTTCCTTTGACATTCCAAGCCCCATAATTTATCAGAAGATGCCAAGCTTGTTATGTCCCTTCCCAAAGAGCCATAATTTCCCCTACATGTGACATTATCTTCACCATTACAGCCAAATCTATTGACCAAATGATGCTGGCCCCTTCTGTGGAAAATGCTCCCCTTTCTCCCTAGAAGCCCTCACCCAACTTTATCAAAAGCTAGATTTTTCCACCAAAGCTAGAATTTTTTAGATTTTCTTGCTAGAGAATGCGCAATTTCCCAAGAAGAATTCTCCTTATCCTTTTTCCATTTTCCTTGATCATGCCAAATAAATTATTTCAATCCTTTCTTAAATTCTAGGCTATCATTCTAATCAGTGGATAGATGAGCCCATTTTAGGATTCCTCTCCACATTTTCCACAGACAGCGAGTCCTCTATAATTTTCAATTTCAGTCAATTCTTGGCTGACAATATCCATGAATAATTCATTATGTTTCCTACAGAGCCAATGTTTAGTTACACCTCCATTTTAATTTACATGTTTTGAAAATAGTAACAAGAAATGCTAAAAATAGAACTGCTATAAATAGAAATTTGGGTACCAGTGCTGGATTGAGCAATAGGAAATGGAAAATAGAAGTGCAAAAAATAGCATTGTTATTTTAGCAGTTCGGGATGGATTCCTATTTTAGTCAGTCCCTAAACTAAAATAGTGAAGTAAAATTCGAATTTGAACTCAATAGCTGCTTGAAAATAAATTAATTAATTCACCATGAGTTAATTAGTTGTGAAAAATCAAACATGAACTCTATGTGAGGACATGCAACAGTTTCTCCATTAATTGAGGAATTTATCCATCAGTTAAAGAGATAAGGATGAGTTCTAATTTGAATTTTAATTAGTTGGGTCAGTTAACTAAGTCAAGTCCAGTTAGATTGATTTAAACAGTTTGTTTAAATTAATGTGAGTTCAGTTAGTTAATGCGTGCTTGCATATAACTGTTGCACTTCAGATAACTGAATATTCTCTCATGAATAACTCATGCATGTTAGTTCAGACAAAGACCCAGTTGAGGTTAGAGGAGGGACAATGTACTATTAGTTGGATGGATTTTTCCTATAAAGGAAACTCATCCATGGAGAAGGATTTATCTCCTTCAAGATTGCGCAGTTAGATCAGAGGTTCGTGAGTGTGTGAAGAGGGAAATTCACACAAGTGGTTGCACTGGACCCCATGGAAAATTTCGCAAATAAATAGGAGGCTTGGAGGGCAAAGGAGAAGGTTTGAGAGAGGCCTTTGACTGTCTATGAGCAGCAAAGGGATTGCAGAGAGAGCAGGATAGCTTGTGAGCTAATTCTTTTTGTAATCCATACTATATTTCCACTTGTATGATAATACAGGGTTGGCGTTTTAGGCTGAGGCTTTCCCCAGGTTATTTATTCTGTGTTATGTGTGATTGCTTCTCATTCTCAGTTATATGTGTTCTCATTGATCATGCTCAATTCGATTAAGCTTCCGCAAAGTGTTGTAGAAGTATATCTTGTATTGTGTTTTAGTATATTGCATAATCTGTTGATCTATAGTGGGAATTTCTACAACATCTTCATCTATTATCAAGTAGAAAAGTTTAGTTTTGCATTATAGAAGTTGGATGATGCAGGGGAACAACAACCAGTGATATTTTGGACCTCATTGGTCATGAAACAACAACAGTAATTCACCTACAAGAAATTTGTAGAAGACTTTGTTCATCCAGCTATGAACATTCTCCATAGTGCAGTGTAGCCTAGAATCAGTGAGGAGATTAAAGGAATTCTACATCGATCAGACCAAGCAAAGACCGAAGATTGGTACCTGTGTCAAAACTACACAGAGATTAGAGTCTATGGATGTGAATTGGCCCCATGTAAACTCCCCAAGTACCTCCCAATGAGGATATTTTCACTGGAGTATATCAAGCAGATGTTGAACTCAGATGACATCCACTTTGTAGTGGCCAAGAAGAAGGCACAATTCATAATTAAAACACAGGTGGGCCCATTTGTGTGCAACACAAGGACATCAAGTGGGGAAACAAAGAAGATACTAAAGGAAATGAAGTTCAGCTTGAGCTTCACATGGTCTTATGACCCTTATGGCATCATTTCAAAACTCAAAGTGGATAATAAAAACACTCCCTACATCAATACTTCTAGGCAAAACATAGAACAATATGCCAATCAGCTGGAGTGGGCAGAAAATACCCTGCAGAAAGTGAAGACTAGCTTGTTTCCTCTTCTATTTTGCAAACTCTTGTTCCTCAGGAAAAATCTAGCAAAAGGCAGAGGGAAGAAGGATCATCATCTACAACTAGGAGTGAAGCTAAAGACTTTAGAATCAGTTACAGAAAGAGACCCAAGGTAACTCACAAACCATAAGTAGATAAAGAGACTGAAGAATAGGCAACTATCATCATCACCGATTCACCACCTGCAACCACCAAGTTCACTACTTCTCCTTCTGAACCTTGATCTTCACAGGGTCATAAGGAGACTAAGCTAGAATCACACACTATCCAAATAGAAAAAGAGAAGACCATGTTTGATAGGTATAGAGAGATAAAGCTCAAGAATGAAATCTTGAAGAACAACACTTACAACCAATTCTGGAAGCAGACTTCTAGCTCACAAAGTATACTTCTATTAGTGTTTGATACACAACATGGTAAAATGCAGATGGCCTTTCTTGAGGCCCAGATTCCATAGCCAAGTTAGCAGCTGACTACAAGAGCACCACCTTTGAATTCAGCACAAAGGACATACATCCCATTGATCAAATGGAGATGCACAAACAAACTGGTGAGATGATATCCTCCACTCTGACTAACACTACCATGTATTTATCCAAATTACAAGTTTATTTTGCAAATGTACAATCACTGTTGAAGATGGAGAAGGTATCCTCCTTGGTCAAGGATAACAGGATCAAGTCTTTGGAAGACTTGGTGATCAAGATATGGTATGGCCCTAAACATGTTAATGTTACTGAGGATATTATTAGGAAGAAGAACTAGGACATAACAACATTGAGGAAACAACTCAAACTGCTAGTTAAAAAAGATCCAATGACCAAGGACATTGAAGTAGGTGAATCTTAGAAAGTAGACATGATGAAACTGATTATTCACCAAAACATACAGATCAGGAAAATGGAAGCAGAGTTGGAAAAACTGATAAAGGAGAAGGAAGACAAATTGAAGATGTTACTTTTCCCTAGGATGATGTACCTCTTTCTCAACTGCTATCAACATGAGCAACCATTGCACCTACTACTTCAACTCAGATACCCAGTGCTGAACAGGTAACACAGACACTACAAAACATGTCATTGTAGTCAAAGGAAATTGAGATTTTGCAGGGCCAACTCAAAGATTTGGAAGTCCAAAAGGCCAAAGGTGAAGCTACTCAGATTGTTGAATTGGAAAAATCTTAGAGACTTTTAGAAAAGTTGTGCCAGGTAGAGAGACACACTTTTATTGGCCAGACCTTGGCCCAAGCCAAGGAAAAAATTTGGATGATCATTTTAGACTCAATGAATGAGATTTGGCCTTCTATCTAAATCATATTTGAGTAGAAAGAGTTAATAGAGAAGGCCACTAAAACTATTGTGCAAGGAAGTGAAAAGCTGGGAGAAATTCCAACAAAAGCTACCAATATTATTAGGTTCTTAAACTCAAAATCTAAGTATGAGCTGGAGGAAGTGGGAGTCAGTGACAAAACTGCCACCATTCTGGAAGTCAATAAAGTCTTGACAAAGAGAAATATCATTGACCAATTGGAGGAAAGGTGTGAAACCTTGGAGCTGTAGGTGAACATATTTACAAATAGGATTGAAGCCTTAATGCAGAAGGTACTGCCTAGTATCTATGTCATAAATGACAAGTTGATTACTCAAGAGGACTATATCCTAAAGATGAAGGAGGTATCCAAAAGAAGCATTAAATTCAATGGAATCGAAGGAATTATGACAACAAAGGCATTTTTGGATACCATGTCAAATGACTTCCATGTGCAGAATGAGGTAAAACATATTTTTATCCTGAAACCAACTTTTGCTAAATATGCGGAGGCAGATGAAATCTATCGCAGGGTGAAAAAGTTAATAGTACTAGATAAAAATTGATGGGAAGAGTTACTTGATTTACTGGATTAAGGAATAACTCAGGAACAGTAAAAAGATTTTTCTAGCGTTGCAACTAGCACAAGAATCAGCTCAACATCACCTTCCGTTTTGAGATGACTCAGCAACTGAAACCATCCAAACATGGCCACCGTTTCTCCTAAACAACCTACGTGGCCTATTCTATTGCTAATATTAGATGATATTAGTTTGTAATTAGGATAATAATACATTATTGGTTTGACAACGATTTTGTAAAGGATTACTGTAATTTTTATTATAAATACTTCACTATTTGAAGTATTAGCGTTGATTTTCAATTGTAATTTCCTTCTGCATATTGTAATTTTCAAATCACTAGAGCATCAATAATACAAGGACATTTCACAGGATTCATGTGGTGTACTAAATGGTGATGTGCCTCTTTTGTCTATTTGTTTAAACATTGTTTTCCTTTCTCTATTATTCTAAATTTTTGAATTAATCAACAAAAACTGTGATAAATAGGATTCGTTATCTAGAGTGCACTATTTTGGTTGTTATCAATTTTAATGTTTTCCACTGAATTCAGATCAAGGAATTCTTAATTTCTCCTTGATTTATACTGAACCTTTACACTTCTGCTATTCCACAATTTCATTTATATAAAAAGATCTAGTTAGTGCAATCTAGCTTCCCCTGTGAGAACTCCTCTAAAAATTGATGCAAAACTCTAGTTTAATTTATAGACTCCATAGCCCAATGGAATTATAACACTCAAATCAACCAAACCAATCAAACAAAACAAACAAGTATAGACATAACTAGCCTAAAATCCATATAAAAACAAAGTAATATTAAATAGAGAGATCCCTCTCTAAAACTGATAGGGCTAGATCTCAGCTTCCAACGTGGATTTGATGTTGTCCTATGTGTTTACTCCCTCAACCTCAAAAATACAGAACAACAACAAAACTGATGGAAACTTGCTTACTATTTTAAATTCAAGATTAATCCTATGAGCCATACAATGAATATTAAGCATATATGGTGAAGTTGATAGTTGTAGCCTAACACAAAGGCCATTCCGTTTTTCTTGCATTATTGATGCTCCATCTGCTCCAACACATACAAATTTTTTGCAATCATTAAATTATCCATACCACTTTCCTTCAAACCATTAAGAAAAAATTCATAAATATTTTCAACTGTAGAAGTTTCTCTCATCTTTTTAATCCAAAGTAGATAGGAATTCCTAATATGGTCATTAACCATATAAATGCTCATGCAAATCCATGAAGTATTATCTATAGCTACAACCTAATCCAAAGAAAATGCCAAAAACCTAGCATTTTCAATCTTCTCTTTCAAATAATATTTTTCTACTTGAGCTAGATATATTTCCCATTCCCAACCACTGGTTACAGACCAATGAGAAGATGGAAAGTTTGACACTTGAAGAAAAGATAGAAATTTCATATGATTTGGATAATCTATCATAGGATGACCTTTAGATAAGATGTGAAATAGAGTGCTCATTTATCGTCTTGGATAACAAACTTCTTTCCATCATCTTTTCAAATAGAGATATGATGGTTCCTCCACTTGCCTCAAGTTTCCTCTTACTTATTAAATGTTTTTTATGTTCTTCTGCATATTTAATATGTCTAAATTCCTTAGAAGATTTCCATCTAACAATAGATTTCTCTTTACCATTTAAAATTTTCTTTTCATACACCTTTCCTGCATGCTTTTGTACTGTATCTAGCTTCATCCAAAATTTCACTACCTTTCGAGTTTTCCAACTACACACATTACATCTAACTTGTCGAAAAACATCATTCTCATTTGTAGGAGGTATTTCTTCAATAAATGGAAAACTTGAGATCCAATTTTCGTCTCCCTATGGTCCACTAGCCTTTTTTCCTTTTCTGTGATTGGATTGTGTCACCTTCCAAGGATTTTTTTTTAACATTTTCATCACCAAATTCTGTTGAAACTGCATTTATCTCACCCTGATCACTTGAGGAACCTATTATTTCATCCACCGTATGGATATCAAATGCATTTCCACAAGAGTTAACCTTTCTCTCAATAATAAATTGTTCAAAGGAGCTTGAATCATGAAGATAATGTTTTTTGGATGGAGCCTTTTGAAAGTATGATAATACATCTATTTTCCTTGATGGTTTCTTCCCACGGTTATCTTTTGACATCTCACTGAATATTCCACAAGCAAAATTTCAAATTGACCTCCAAACCTGCATCAACAATTTGCAAGAGTTGAGATAGGCTTCATATAAATTCACTTGTTCATAAAAAATAGAATTGCACTTTGCAAAAGAATTGTTGAGTCAACATTGAAAGAACATATATCATAAATTGAATTTTGAGGCAAAATGGAATTTCACAAAAATTATTTAACAATGATAATGGAAAACTATTAACTTTTAAGACATAAAATATAATATTTCATTTGTATAACATTGAAACAACATCATCCTTGCAGGTCTATCTTAGTCCTTTTGGTTTACTAGTTTGGCTTGGGTCGATATCCATGCTAGATATCTATGAATGGGCTTTGAATCATTCCCATTCCATGCAGTCAGTTTTTTGGACAAATTCTTACTATTCCTGTAAATAATATGTTGTAACTGGTAAATGAAGTTTGTTTCTTACTAGTAAAAGGACCAGAGAACACACTCTTTCGGTCTAGGAAGATAATTTTGGTACTAAAGATTGCATATGCAGAGTAAGAGAACAACAATAATTTATAGAACACACAACGAGATTGGTTATAACTTAGTTCCTAATGTTGAGAGGGACATAATTTCATAATGAGTGAACTCTCAAGCATGATAACCATGCTATGTAGCACAAATTTTCCAATAGTGTTAAGGCCTCCAAAAAATAAATAAATCCTTAGACAATACCTTGCACCTATTGAAGCTTTATTGAATCCCATGTACTTAGCTCAATTAATGCATGAAAAGGGTTCAAGACTGAAGTATTTCCATACCTATTCATTATGGAAGATTTATTGGTCTCACCGGTAAAGTCAATTGTAACATCCTTTAAAGGGGATTATATTGAAGCTTGAATAATATCACATGAAGTCTCAACGTCTCTCAACCAACATACAACAATCAATAACAATGTTCTTACTATTCAAACAATCAGGTTTGATGTAACTGCACAAGTTAATACAACATAGGAAACATAGTGTAACTGGGTCATTTCTTAACAATAAAAGCCTAGAGATCATAATTTGTGGTACTGTTAAACACCAACGATTTCGATTTCATACACTCAATGTGGAACCATGAACACTAGCACTAGTTTAAATGCAACATATTTTGTGTTTTCTCATTCTCACTATGGGTCCCCTTCTAATCATATGCACAAAATATAACCAATGCAAATCAATAAAAAGGACTCTGAAGATGGGAACAAAGGCCTAGATTGTGATCTTTCCAAAACTAAGGAATCCAGTGAGAATGGTGGTAGGAATGCGAGGTAGAAATTTAAAGGTTTTGAATTTTAGGGATTATCTGTCCAGTGTAATTTACCCTAATAAAAGGATGGTAGATAAAGCAAGTCATTACGTACGATCTATCAGTAACTCTTTAGCTTAAAGCTCTAATCAAACAAGTATGTAAGCCAATTACTAATAGACAAGAATTGTCATTCTACAATGAAGAGTGGTAGATATGTCGAGCTAAGGAAAAGTACTAATAGATAAGAATTATCATTCGATCAAAATGGTGAACATATGTGACCATAGAGGAGGGGAATGGTAAGGAGTGAATGTCAAACTCAGTCCTATTCCTCCGATTTGACCCAAAGAGAATGAGGGGCAATGCTCGAAATAAGAAACAAGAAATGAAATCCAAGATTGATCCTTCGGGCATGTCCCAAATCGGTGAAGGTCCTCCGAGGATCGAAGCCAACATGCTATCCATGATGGAAAAATTCAAAATCGTTAAATTAAGATCAAATATTGAACTCATAAGTATAATACAAATTGCCACTTTTCAGAGGCAAAGAATATCAAAAATCGAGTAAATCAGATCACCAAATTAAGAAAATAGAATGCTACCATCATAAATCAAATTTATATATCACTAAAGAATAATTTCACGTACCTCAAGTTATGGTTCTAAGGTCCTAGTTGTAGCTTGAATTAGTTTTTCCTTATAGAAGAAGTAGGTGGTCTTCATGTGCTGCTCCCAGGGGCTTAAAAGCTGCATGTAGGTTAAAGGAGGTTTCATCAAGGAGAGAAGAGAAGCGCGAGGGTTTGGCTATACTGTTCTATTCTTGAGTGAGTTTCTCTACTTACGATCTCTCTAGGTAGGTCCTTGGTGCTACTTGAAAGGAGCCACCAATTTAGAAATCAGAAATGGAGGATTCACAAACTGAGGAATCCGAAACTATCAAATTTATACACCCTTGCCATCAATGTAAACTAGATTATAAAATAGGGAGTCGTTCACTAAATCACCCTTGTCCTCCATTTGAAAACCAAGAAATCAAGGTGATTGGGACCAAATCCAATCTCCCAAACCAGAAAATGGGCGATTAAAACGAATTTAACATTGCAAAGTAGAAAATCGGGTGACTATAAGGGAATATAACCTCCCAAACCATGAGAATAGGGAAAAATGAGTCTTTACATGGTTTATCCGCCCCTTTTTTTGGGGCTAAAATGAAAAAAATAATTATTTTTTAATTAAAAGTTGGGCTAACTATATAAAATGGGTGTTTTATAGAAATTTCGCCCCTCTAAAATGAAAAACACCTTAAAATTTTCCCTTGGGCTAAAATTTGCCCCTAAAATTTACCATGCTCAGAACTAGTTGAAAAAGACCCTAGTATCTTGCATGCCCATGTTATGAGAGTGATTGGAGCGTAATTGTCACACACATGCTCATGTCATGGGAGAAACTAAGGCTCTAGGGCAGTGAAGTGTCAATTTGTCTCAGGGTTTGATCACCTGGAAGGGTTGGTTGGCTCTTGTAGGTTTTGTGACATGTGAAAAAGGTTAGATTAGTTGCATTGTGTTGGTTTCACTTCCATAGCTATACATCGGGAGTTAAATCAAATTGTATTAGCCTCTCGTCACATTTTTACCCCATTGGACTAGTTAACTTGGGTAAATGTTGGAGGAGAGTGTAATAGAGTGGTTTCAAAGCATGGTTCAACCCTTGGACTAGATGGGAGGTGCATTTGTCATGCATTCATGTCAGTTGCATATGTGTTCCTTATGCTTATTATCTATTTACTTAATGTGTATGCATGGTGTTGTTCAGGGAAAAGTTTAAGAACCCCCCCTAAATTTATATGTATAATAAATAAGCGAATCTCCATGGTATATAGGAAAAATGGAAGGCGATTTTATCAAAAATATAATATGTATATATAATTTTTTGGCGAATCTCTCACGAGGCATGGCGAATATTTTATTCAATTATCTTGGTATTACCATGGGTCAATACCATGGGTTATCATAAACCTAGAGCTTAAAAATTACTATTAGTAATTTATAAAAATTAATAAAATTAATAGTTGATTTTTATTTTATTTTTTATTTTAACCAAACTAAAATGTTTAACATACATTAAATTACAACATCCACTTTTACTCTTGATCCACCAAGCTTTGAGAGGGATCAAATATTTTTCACTCTATGCTAGTTTGCATATCACGATATTTGATACCTCTCGGGAGTTAGTAGATCCAGAGTAAAGATGGATCTATGTTGGTTTAATTCCCCCATTTAAATAGGCTACATTCCAGGTGAATACCATGGGTCAATACCATGTGCCATTTTTATTTTTATTAATACTAATGTTAGGGTTAATAATGTTTTTTTGCATGGTATTAATAACAATCTAGTCCATGGTATTTGTCCCATAGTATTTTGCCCATAGGTTTCACCTAAATATTACACATTTTTTTAGTGTTCTTAAATATAAGGTGACTTATGGAGTAAATATAAAAAAATGTTTTAGTTGTTTACCATACCTCTCGTTTATTTATATTTTTATTAATTTACCATACCTCTTTTACAAATATGGTATTTGGCCCATAGGATTCACTTAAATAAAACCTTTTTCTTGAGCCTCATAAATAGAACGAGGGTTATGGACTAAATATAAAAAGAGGTTTTATTTATTTACCATACGATCTAGTTTATTTATATTTTTATTTATTTACCATACCTTTTGGGTAAGTACAAAAAGACGTTTTATGTATTTAACATACCTCCACTTTACTTATATTTTTATTTGTTTATAACCTTGCATGTATATAAGGTGACTTATGGAGTAAATATAAAAAATGTTTTATTTATTTACCATACCTCTCATTTATTTATATTTTTATTAATTTACCATACCTCTTTTATAAATATGGTATTTGGCCCATAGGATTCACTTAAATAAAACCTATTCTTGAAAATGGGCGAATGGATTCACGTAAATAAAACCTATTCTTGAATGGAAGGTTGTAACTCCTAATTTCAAGGGCTAAATTTACCTATTTTACCCTCTCCCTTAAAATAAGGTGGGCTATTTGAGGTGATTTGTAAAAATGTACTATGATACAAATATTCGCCCACTAAAAATTTAAAACCCCTTAATGTCGCCAAAGGGCGAACATTCGCCCCTAAAATTTTCTATGGTGTTGTTCATGGTTGCATTTTTGTCACCATGTGGAAGTTGATGGTGTGTTGTTAGATGTGCTTATTGTGAGTATAGGTCGGTTATGCATGTTAGTGTTTGTATGTATCGTGTGTGCATGCATGTTGTACATATGTTGATTATGCATACATTTACATGGTTGTAGTTGTCATGCATGAGGTCATGATGTGTGGTAGATCAGGTCATGCATTGATGACTGGATTATGGTTAGGATGATGTCTATATGTTGTTATGATTATGTTTATACATGTATTTTCTGATTTGGTTGATCTTGTAGATGCCATATCCTCCCTGAACTATACTGATGTTTGTTGATTATGTTTATATTTTGGTTTAGATGATATGGTATGTTTGGCAGGAAAGAATACCAAGATGACTAGCAAGATGGTAGACTATAGTTCACGAGAATCTCCCTATGTATCAAATGAGTAACGTGGTCTTCAACACTCTTTTGACTTAGTAGACACATTGAGAAGATTGAAGGAAGAATTAAGAAGTTGCAAGGTAGATAATGAAAAAATCATACAGGCACAGGAGAAACAAGCAAAAGTAAATGCAATAATCCTTCATAGTTTGTCAAAATTGCAGAGACAGGGACCAAATCAGATCAACCATGGACAGGAGGAAAAAACTGATAGGTCATATGGCAGTAGATCTCATGGTGGGCATAAGTCAAATAGGGATGACATGGTTAGAGATGAAAGGTTCTTGGACACTCTAGATAGGAGAGGTGATGGACACAATTACTATTCCAGTTATAGTTTGGACAAGCACTATGATCGTCATCGTTATCATCCTTACAGGAGGAGTGACAAGAGATATTTTATGGATGAGTTTAAGAAATATAAGCCACCTACTTTTGATGGATACTTGAAGAATTCAGAGGATGTAGAGCCTTGGTTACTTGGGATGAAAAATTTCTTTGAGCTACATGAGTACACAAATAATATGAAGGCGAAAATAACTATTTTCAGCTTTAAAGGGAAATCATACATCTGGCGGGAAGATGTAAAGCGGGTTAGAGACATTAGGATAGAGGAGTTGAGTTGGCATGATTTTAAAATGCTTTTCAGGAAGAAGTAATTGTTAGAAAGGTAGCACAACAGTAAGGCCAAAGAATTTTATGAGCTAAAGATGGGATCAATGATATATGAGGAGTATATGACTAAGTTCCTGGAGATATTGAGGTATGTACCATATCTTAAGGATCAAAAGGCTAAAGTTCAAATATTTGTTAGTGGATTTCCATTAGATTTTAGAGATCAGATTGAGCTTGATGAGCCTTGGTCACTTGAGGAAGTTATTAGGAAATTGAAGCATTACTATGAGTAGTCAAAGTGTAAGAATTAATCTCAGCAAGGATGGAAAGGGAAAGATAAAGGTCAAGGTAAGTGGAAGCCGAAAAGAACAAGGCCTCAGAATGCATAAGAGAAATAAAATGTTACACCATACAAGAAGTTCAACGTAGCTAGACAAGGACATGGGGCATAAAAATAGAATAGGGGTGATGGTACAGGACAGTTGGAGAGTTAGACGTGTGGTAAGGAACATCTTAAGAGATATTGTCCACAGAATTAGGGTGGTAGGCCTTAGACCTATAGTGAACAAGAGGTGCATACTATTAGGGATGTTGGGAAGAACATTCCTCATATCTTTTCATCTCTGGATAACAAGCATGAAGAGCACCAGGAAATTGTTATCGAGATGGATGATAAGTTTTTTGATTAAGTTGTTTACATTTTTATTTACTCTGGATTTAATTATAGTTATGTTAGTCATGACCTGGTGGATAAGTGTGGTTTGAATAAAGAAGTGCATGCAGAACATTGGTTAGTGCAGTTAGCTACAGGTACAAATAAGAGAGTATATGACTGGGTAAGGGCTTGTGCATTCGAGTTGGATGGTATGCCTACATCAACACATTTGAAATTATTTCCATTCGGGTCATATAGTATACTATTTTATATGGACTGGATATATATTTATAGGACCAATGTGAATTGTTATGAAAAAGCCATTGAGTTTATGGATGATAATGGAGAACAAATATTATTATAGGGTAAGTGTTGAAAGTTTTGGACCTGCCAACATGTTAAGGGATCTCCAGGTAAGAAGTCCCAACTAGACCTCAGACTGTTTGGAGTAGGAGTCCCAACATTGGGTAGTACAGTATCACCTTGACTACGGTTGCGCACAAAGGTAAGTAAGATTTACTTGTTGGAAGCAAGGGTGTGACCTTGTAGAAAGTCAAGGAAGGTGGATGAAAGGCTCTAACAGATGGAATGAGGGGTGAGTGTGCCCCTTAGAAACCTATGATATCACACAACTTGAAATGGAACACACAAGTAGAAAAACATCACAAGATGGAAAGAAATATAATTGACTATCCAAAGTGATGGATTATAACAACAACACGCTTCGATAAGATTCATACAAACACATACGAAATATTCCATACATACATGCATAAATTACAACTACATACATAATTAGAGTAACCAGGATAGTCGAACTACAATAACACCATATGCACGAAAAGTTTTGGCTCTGTTATATTAAAAGAGTTAAATATCCAATCACACATATAACCATGAAAACCATTGGCCTTGATAGTGAAATATTATAGTCATTACCACCTGCTCTTCCAAAGAGATGTACTAGGTCTGCACTGTGGAGAAGCCAATGCCCGTTACAATAGAGTCCAAGCTTTCTCTAAGTAATACCTATAGGAAGCTTGGCTCCCAAAATCTTGTACAATGATTTATGAGGTTATATAAATAGAAAAGGGTGGGGTGACCCTTGACATTCCCCTTTGTGATTCTTCACCTACCCTCATGATTCTTCAACTTACACATGGTTGTTACATTCTACTATTGACACTTGGTCTTTTACTTTTACAACATGTTTACTATACAATCTGCACATGTACCCTTGTGAGACAAAAATAGGCTTTAGTAAGCCATGCAAGGCATCACTAATACTCAAACAACTGTGGGAAGACTAACTCTTTGACATCCTCGTGATGATCGACAGCGGCGAAATCATGCCAAGCTTGGTAGTCTGTTATGGTGTCTGCATAGACTCTGTGGTGACATCCTTCTAAAATAAAACTCTTGCCTCTGTTGCATATGGGTACACTGGCTTGGAAACTATGTCCAACTTGTTTGATAGCATGCGCACCATGTCCTTGAGTCCATCTAGACCAACAACATACTAGTACGTAGTGTTTGCACTCATCTGCAAGTCTATGCTGGTGGCTATGCACATCAACTGATCAAAGTACATGTCCAACTCTAGTAGGAATTGGTTCTTTGTCTTTGCATCGATGAGAGTGCCAATGGATGGGATCACATGCATGTGCACAATGAAATCCATGCTCCTGAACACCCATGCATGTGAAGCCTGTAAATTGGTGATGAGTTGCGGGAGTTCCTCATACTTCCAAATCTAACTCCGAATGCATGCCTTCAACTCTATTGCCTTTGGCTTCATCATCTTTGGCAAGTGAAATGGGGCTCCCTTGTACCTAATTTTCCAAATGTGCATGTGATCGAAAACAATGTGTATTTCTGACAAGATGTGTGCTCTCCTAACACAACGTTGCTGCCAATTGTTGAGATGGACAACTAACTTATTCATGGTGACGAATCTAAAGTACAAATTCCAAATGAATGTCTCGAGAGATGGTACTTCATCAAGTATCACTTTCCTCAACTCTTCTTTGATGGATGTTGTAGTTTATTCCTCTCCTTTCTTGGCCGCTTGTAGCTCCTTAGGCATGTGATTGTTCTCAACTATCAAGAATATAACACTCAAGCTAGTGGCTTCGGCATAGGCCCTTGTAGCATCATCCAATGCAGTTGGATGTTTGCGCACATCAGACATGATCACTCTTTCTTCAAACTGCACAAGAGTTACATGGACATCCGGAGTGGGAACTTTGCATGACTGCACAACTCTATGTTGTGACTTATTGAAAGATATTTTGTTCATCTCTACCTCCAAATTATCTTCAAGGATTTTAGTGTCTCCTTGATCGCTTTGGAATTGCTCTGCTTCTGGATCTGGTAAAGTTGGTGGGGTGACTTCTTAGTCTTGAGGCATGAGTTCAATATCCTAATTTAGCTCTGGCTAAACCATATCCATGTCCATCTACTCTAGCATTTCTTCCATCTTGTGAGAAAAGTCCTCCTCCTACCATTGCTCACCCTATCTATTGTGTGCCAACTGCTTGGATGAGTCAACAACCTGTGTGGGCATAGTTTCATCAATATGTGCATGTTGTGCCTCCTGGTGTTCCTGTTATTGTTGCGCTTCCTTCTCTCTTCTGTGCAGTTCTTGTTCTTCCCTGAGTTGTTGCTTCAACTCCTGCAACTCCTTTTCTGCTTCCTCAAACTTTTGCTTCTCCCTTTGCCTTTATGCGATCCTTCTATCGTGTTATTGCCTATTCACCTCAATCTCCAAATCTACTCTCAAAACAAGTGGATCTACTTTAAACTTGCATATTTTCTCCACCTGTGTGTTTTCTGCAACCTTCCACTTTCCTTTTTCAAGTACATGCCTTCTTCCCTCTGCTATTGTTGATGATGCTACTCTTTGAGAGGTTGTTGCGTTCTGCTTTGCTAACCACTCTACAACTATGTTGACTAATTCATTGAGCCTTGAGAAGTGATAGAAGTATCTCCATGGATCTTTCTTAGGCCAATGACACCTCGCGTGGAACCAAGGATGATGTACTCTTGCATAGTAGTCCTTCACTAAGTAATGTGGGTCATACAGATTGAAAATTCTAGTGTCGTAGGTGAATCTCTTGAATTCCTCCATCTCAGCCTCAACATGCTCAAGATTCCATAACTCATACAATTTGATCCACAAGGAAGAGCAGGCCACGATGCCTTCTTCTTCCTATGCAGTCTAGCTAACAACCTTGTTGAGATGTGATACACAACCTCTTGCATGACCAACTTATCCATGGCAAACTTTGGTAAGACATTTAGAGCCTTCTCCGTAATGTACATCCATATGAAGGTGCCAAGGGGTGAGGCATACCAATATACTATGTCGACCAATGCCTCCATTGCTTCCTGTAACATGCAAGGTAGATCCTCCTCAAAGATCATTCTGTATACAGGGGTGACAAAGTGGTCTGATAGCTGCATGATAACTCCATAGAAGCTGTATTTAGAGAATAACTTACAATAAGAGTGCATAGAGATTTTTGAAGCTTTCCATGCCCAACCCAAGCCTGGGAACTACTAATGAGCACATAATACATCAAGTATGTAAGAGGACATGAATATCTTCACTTCTTGTCCCTTGGGCAGATGCTGGGCTTCTGCTACTTGTTCCTTCAACCTGAGAGACAAAATGTCGGACCAATTGAAAGTATTCCTTCGCTCGCTAGTTGATCCAACACAATCACCCAACTCTGCGAGAATGTTTTTGTGCTCTCTTCGCTGTACAAGCAGCATTCGAAGATGACCAAGAGATGATATTCCTTTCCCAGTATCCTTGTCTTATAAACATGGTTGGGTGTTCTCCTGAACTCGGACGACTCTTTCACCCAACTCTTCAAGATGTCTCTTGAGTTTACACTGCTACTAGGTTTTCGTGAAGGGTGTATCTATCATGATCACCGACAACAGAAAGTGATACATCTCCTAAAATTCCTTTACCTTGAAGGTGGAAATTTATATTCCAATGAAATTGGTCAACACCATCATCTTCAGATCGGTATGTGAGACAATCTAGTGGATCGTGTCTGCGCATGGAAACATGAGATGCCTACATGTAATCTAGTACAAGCCAGACTTGTGTATGTTTACATAGACCCTGCGGTCTTCCAGATTCTCCTCAAATGTGCTTGGAAATATGTCATTGATGTCCTACCATTTCATCTTGATCTCCTTGTATATGAAAAAATTAGTGTCTTCATAGATGGGCAAGCTCATAGACACTTGCTCAACTGCATCTCCAATTGCACTCTCAACGGTGTCCACCCTTCTCTCTTGGAAGCCATTGAACCTGTACTGCTGAGAGACTGTTGAACGCCTATGATACTTAGAGAAAGAGAAACACCTATGGAAATCAAAATGTGATTTGAAAACCAAAACAACTTGAGGACTGACATGCAACACACCTACGTGACTCACTGGAAGGTTTGTGCAATTTTCACGAGGTTGGGAGACTGATTGCCAAAACTGCGTAGAGCATAGTCTGGACTGTTGGTGAGCTGACTAAATGCTGATATTGCACAGGTAACAATCCATCTTAGCCTACTGAGGAAGAAACTGCATAATGTGCAGTTTCAGTTAGCAAGGATTGCAAATCGAAAATTGCATTTCACAATTTAGGGGGCTAGTAGGGCACTGCCTCTCAGAGTTGCACAGAGAAATCCTGAAGGCCAGTGTTGGGAAAGCTCTACATAATTTTTGGGAGGAACACAGAGCCTTCACTCTCATAAATGTGTAGTGCAAGCCGGGCAAGGCAAGGTCTGAGCCAAGGTAGCCTAGACCCGTCGACGAGTGATTGAAAACATGTTAAGGTTGGATGCATGGTGAAGTTTAGTTTAGAGAAGAGTGAATGATCATGTATGCAAATAATGAGTAGAATATTCGGAAAATGGGGAAAATAAGTAATTTTGTGAAGCAAGTCGTCGTGACGATGACCTGTCAGTGAAAAAACATTGTCATGCATGAGACAATAGTGAGATGCAATGAAAAAATGAAATAATGCTTCTACAAGCTAACATGCATTAAAATGACAACAAGCGTTCAAAAAAACCAAGAAAACAACACTTACACAATCTGTCAATCATCTGGCACGATGGATTAAGGCCTAGGAAACATATCCATAACTAGAATGGGTGCACATTTTTTGTCATACCTTAGATACAATCCCAATAAACTAGTATTTGGAAACATAGCTTCACCATGGGACACTTGAATGGGATATCTTAAGAGAGAGTTTCTTATTGACTTTTCATTTCGAGGACGGGTTTGAATGTATTGATGAAGTGCTCTAGGGTATAAAAGAAGCTATATTTAGAACGCATAAGGAAATGGTAGATTGGGCTCAGTTAGATTGGAGTACACGGCTACACCATGCCAACATCGTGTTGGGGTTATCAGTGAAGTACTTAATGTACCATGTCAATGCTTGGTCCTGTAAGGCTTTGACCAGATGTGCTTTTATTATATATCATTTTGGGATTCAACTGCATTAAGTAAGTAATTCATCTATGACCATTTCCATGAGAGGTAGTCGTAACTGACTAATTTCTCATGATTTTTTAATAGTCCACTTAGCACTCATTGCATCGGGTGATGCTCACAGGGGTGAAGAAGTGGGATTGAAACTAGTGAAATGAATCACATAGCATAAATCATCACTTCCAAGGCTTGCACCCAGTAACTAGGAGTTCTTGGGAGGTCACCCATCCCACATCACCTCTGGCTCAAGCGCGCTTAACTATGGAGTTTTCCCCACAATCAAGCCCACTTAGCTTGCTACCCCATTTGCAAAACCTTAGCAAGTATTGTGCCTCATGAACCATTCAAGTATAGTTCCCTTCACTCTTTTTAATTAAGTATTGGGGTTTTCGTAGTGCATTATATTAGATATCATTTTGGGATTCAACTGCATTAAGTAATTCATTCATTTATGACCATTTCCATGAGATGTAGTCGTAACTGACTAATTTTTCATGATTTTTTAATAGTACACTTAGCACTCATTACATCGAGTGATGCTCACAGGGGTGATGCTTTCTTGATGTTATCATCACTAATTTGTTGTGCCATCCATACAGCTCCTACAATAAACTAGAATTGTTCAGGGTCTTCGCTCCCTACCTCTTTAAAAATCGACATATTCATCGTGTTTGCCATGTTGAATGGTGGAAGTGGAGGTGGAGGTGGAGTGGACGGACGAGGTATCCTCAAGATACCCTGCTTAATTAATTGAACTGCATTTCATGGTGTAGGCAGCACCATCCCTTCATCGTCACTTGAAGGGGGTTCAATGAGAAGACTATACTCTGAGCTCGATCCTTCGTTTCTTCTAAATAATTTCCCACTTCGCATAGCCCCAAATATCAAGGTAACCGCATAACCCGTTTTTCACATAACAACATTTTAATTCAAGTCTTCAATGATTTCAAGTACCTACCTTGCGGTCCCTTAAACAACCTACGTTCTGCTTCGCTATAGCTGATATTTCTATCGATTGCGAATTCAGTCACAAAAATTAAAAGTACATGATGATCGATCAATCCAATGATCTACGACCCATGCGATATTGCTCTCTAATTATTCCAGATGTCGCACTAGTTCCAGAGTCCATAGTATAGGGTCGTCAAGCCTCCAGGTCCCTTGACTATTAGCCAATTTAGACAACCACTTGTTTCATTTGTCAGGGAAGAAACAAAAGAATGTGTTAGTCTCGTCTATGTACAAATATCTCTACAACCACTCATCTTTGGATGATTTAGGGCTTCTGTTCTCTTCATCCACAAACATGTGCACATTTCGATCAATCCACTTCTCGATCTCTTTCTTTGTAGGAAACCATTTATCACACATCTCTAAGATAGATCCTGGTCTTGACAACGAAACCATTTGTTGGCTTAAGGGGGCTTGACCCAGGTTTAGAGTTATTCGCGCCAACCAAAAGAACCCTAACTATTGTCCCTTTCGGCATCAACCTACATAGCACAGGTTGCAATCTCACCCAAAGCAGTATTGAGGGATGCTAGAGCCAGGTTTTTGCATCCAGAGGCTGTGTGATATGTATTCTGAAGCCCTTGTAGCTCAGATATGCCTTCACGCATATATGTATCTTCTTATGATCCACTACTGCAACTCTATCAAAACAGCTCTCAGACCTTCACGAAGGTCTACAATTAGACTTTTCAGACCCAAAAGAAGTAGACTCACAAAGTTATTAACTAGATCTATCTAATGTCTTCGCGAACACAGTTAACTACATTCTTCATGCCTGAATATTAAGATTTAATAGATTCGCGCAAAAAATACACTTTATTTCATAGAAAATAGATCAGTAAGCGATAATGTATAAAATTAAACATAAATAAGGACAAGGCACAAATGTAAGAGATTCAGTCCAAAATCAGTCTTTATTAGTTTCAGCATTCAAATTACAGACTCTTCCACCCCGGGCACCCAACTGTAGGATCCCGCACACTCAGCTGCGGACTTTCCAAGGGCTCCACACAATCAGCTGTAGGAGCCTTCCCCTTTCGCCTAAGTACAGGAAACAAAGCTTTCCTGCCTTAGCACTTTTCCCTTACACTTTTTCTTCACCAAAAGTTATTCCCCTATACTCACTATGACTCAAATATTTATAGCTTTTCTATTACAATACCATGGCCCGCGACCTATGGGTGAGTGTCAAAACTATCCTATTACTTACCCATACAAGGGGCTAAAGCTCCTTTGACTTTTAATTATCTGTGTGCTCCACTTCCACATTTTGTAGACTTTACATTCTTTACAAAATTCTACACAAAAATTGATTAAACTAACCCAACATTTTACCATAAGGATCATATCCCAACAAAGGTTTCTAAAACGACTTTTGCATGTAACCTTTAGCTACTAAAAATGGATCCCTAAAATATAGGGATTTTTCTTTTTTGCTTTTTTGAGAAAAACAACGCATGCATGAAAATAAAGATTGGTCAGTCCTGGAGGGAACCGGTCAACTTGGGAGAAAATGCAACAGACTGCAAGCCTTGGAGTGATTTTTGTGTAGCTTCTGGGTTGAGATGGTCTGGATACTCCTCGGGATCTACGCAATTTCTAGACTAAAGCTCTAGCTATCAGCCAGAACTACAAAAAATTTGAGAGAAATCTAAGTGATGGGCTGCTCTACGCAATTTCGAGAGGGAAGGCTGCCTTTATGCTCTGCATATTTCTAGAGAGCAGCAGGTTTCCTAGATGATCTGCGCAACTCTGGAGATAAAGATTGGTTTTCCTCCAGATTTGCAAAATTTTCCACTTGAGCACAAAACCATAAAATGACCAATTTCTGGAATGTCAACTTGCGGGTGGGAGGCAAACAAGGGAGCAAACACAAGTTGATAAGCCACTGAAACTTAACTGAAGCATATGTACCTGGACAATGCAAGACATGCTGCTAAGGATGCTTGGTAGGGAGACTCCAAAATGAAGCTAAGGAAAAATTTTGGAGGATGGTTATATCTGCCACAACATTTGGCAACACACTGGTAGAAATCTATCTCTTTGAATGGACCTTGTTTCGTGAAAAGAAAGTCTAACTCCTCTAGAAGTATTGTTCAATTCTCTTATCATCTTGGTTTCCACACTAACTTGATTGAAAGATGTGGTACCTACCATGCTCGTGGTTGGCCAGCACACATTCCAAGCCAAGTCAACACAGTTGTTTCAATTGGGGATGAGGGGTATATTGGTGCACAAGCAATATCATTGTCAGAGTTTAAGTTTCATCTCTGGTGTTGCTCCGCTACAAGCAAGCCTGGACAATAACCCAACGGAGTCATGCAGAAACACAAGCATCGCTCCACTGCCAATGAACTTGGAAATTACCCCATCAGAGTTACTTACATCACCTCTTTGTGTAGGGAAGACTTTCTCTTCTTTTTCCTTATTCATTTTTTTTCCAAAATTTTTCACATTTTCATGTTTTCTTTTAAGAACTATGCATAGACACTTATTTATTTTAGAGGCAGAAGAGGGATCCCAACTTATTGAGAGCAGAAGAGGTTGCTCCTTCAGAGAAGTATTTTATATATACCTCTGACATACTTATTAAGGTTTCCCCCCTCACCTTACTCTACTTGACTAAGCTAACAAGGGTTAACGGAAAAAAACCGACTAGAGTAGGTGTATTAGTTAGTGTGCAAGCGTTGTATTTTCAACAAGATTCACTTCAAACATATTGTTATTTCCATTGGTGTATCATTGACTGTAGACAACAAGTTCTATGCAAAGAGAGAGGATAATAGATAACCAAATGTTGGTATTTGCATAAGTCCTCTTGTAATTTACCTTGCTTGCCTTAAGATTCGTACACAATTTCATGCGAAACTAACCTATGGACGTAAAAAAGCAAACAAAACAACAAATAAAAGAGTAGAAGAAAATGCGAAAGCAAAGAAAGTAAGAAAAGCAAGAAAGAAAGAAAACAAACAAACCAATAAAGTAAGGAAGCAAACATGCATGCAAGAAAACCAGACAAAATCAAACACTACTCCTACTCCTAAGCTAATGGTGCATGGGTTTGCTCACGTGAAGTGATATTTCCAATGCAGCCACCTATGCATTGGTCGACCCATGTTGGTGAAGGTATGGTTTGCGAACAACATAGTCAAGTGAACTAGAAAACATGAAAGATATAGAAATGAATACAAACGCACTCAGACATTTAAAAGCATCCACAAAAAAGAAAAACTGAAAGCACATGACATGCATTCTATGGACTTACCATGGTGCTATGATACACTGCATGAATATGTTAATCATGTGCACTCTCTTGACTGTGACATGCAAGAAAATGTGAGAAAAAGAGATAACTTATGAGTGATGGCATAATGTGATTTGAGTGGAGGAAGAAAAATCTGTGTGTTGGATATATATTCAATGTATATAGATGAGTGATGAGGAGCCTTGAGTAGTTCAACAATTTCTTGATTGGAAGTGAAACTATCCTCAGGACAACGAGGGCTTGACATAACCATCAACTCAGGCTCAAGTGCCTTGACAAACTGTGGGGTTTCGACTTCATCGATAGATAGATCATCATAAACAGGTGGCTTAGAAAGATCAACAACGATAAAATCAACATCGTGATCGAATACAATATTAAATAGATCACGACAACTATGATAAGAAAAATCAATGAAGTCATCGACATCCTCAACTCTTCTTTGGCAGATGTTTTAGCTTTTTCCTCTCCCTACTTGGCCACTTGTAGCTCCTTAGCCATGCGCTCATTCTTAGCTATCAAGAATCTAACACTTGATATTGTGGCTTTAGCATAGGCCATTGTAGCATCGGCCAATGCAGCTAGATGTCTACGCACATCAGACATGATCACTCATTCTTCAAAATGCATAGGAGATACATGGACATTTGGAGTGGGCACTCTATGCGACTACACAACCCTTTTCCGACTCATCGAAAGATATGTTTTGCATCTCTGCCTCTAGATTATATTCAAGGATTTTAGTGTCCCCTTGATTGCTTGGGAATTGCTCTGCTTCCAGATCTGGTGAATCTGGTGGGGTGACCTCTTAGTCCTGAGGCATGAGGTCAATATCATGATCTAACTCTAGTTGAACCATATCCGTGTCCATCTGTGCTAGCATTTGTTCCATCTCATGAGAAAAGTCTTTCTCCTACAATTTCTCACCTTGTCTGTTGTGCCAACTTATCAAATGAGTCAACCACTTGTATGGGTGTTGTTTCATCAATATGTGCATGTTTCACCTCTTATTGTTCATTTTATTTCTATGATTCCTTCTCTCTTCTGCGCAACTTGTGTTCTTCCTTGAGTTGTTGCTTCAACTCCTGCAACTATGTTTCTGCTTCCTCCAGCTTCTACTTCTCCCTCTGCCTTTGCACGTTCCTTCTATCATGATGTCACTTCTTCACCTCAATCTCCAAAGTAGCTCTCAAGACAAGTGGATCTACTTTAAACTTTCAGCTATGCTCCACCTCTGTGTTGTCTACAACCTTTCACTTCCCTTTGTCAAGTGCAGGTATACTGCCCTCTGCTATTGTTGATGATGCTACTCTTTGAGATGTTGATACCTTATGCTTTGCTAGCCACTCTACAACTATGTTGATCGGTTCATTGAGCCTTGAGAAGTGATAATAGTATCTCCATGGGTCTTCCTCATGCCAATGACATGCCCTGTGGATCCAAGGATGATGCACTATTGCAAAGTGGTCCTTCACTAAGCAATGTGGGCCATATGGATTGAAAATTCTGGTGTCGAAGGTGAATTTCTTTAATTCCTTTGTCTCGGCCTCAGCATGCTTGAGATTCTAGATCTCATACAACTCGATTTGCAAGGAAGAGTGGACCAAGGTGGCTTCTTCTTCCTATGTAGTCTAGCTGACAACCCTTTCAAGATGTGATACACAACTTCTTGCATGACCAACTTATCCATGGAAAACTTCGGTAAAACATGCAGAGTCTTCTCTGTGCTGTACATCCCTATGAAGGTCCCAAGGGGTGAGGCATACACATTTTCTATGTCGATCAATGCCTCCATCGCTGCCTACGACATGCAAGGTGGATCCTGCTTAAAGATCATTTTGTACACTAGGATGATGAGGTGGTATGATAATTGTATGATAACTACATTTAAGATGCATTTGGAGAACAACTTACAATAAGTGTGCACATATATTTCTGAAGGTGTCCATGCCCAACCCAAGCTTGGGAACTCCTGATGGGCACATACTTCATCAAGTATGTAAGCGGACATGAATAACTTCACTTGTTGTCTCTTGGGTGGATGGCAGGCTTCTTCTACTTGTTCCTTCAACCTGAGAGCCAACATGTCAGATCAGTTGAAAGGTCTTCCTTTGCTCTCTAGTTCATGCAACACAATCACCCAACTCTATGGGAAGCTTTCTATGCTCTCTTGGTCGTACAAGCGACATGCAAAAATGACAAAGAGATGATATTCCTTTCGCAGTATCCTTGTTTTGTAAACCTGGTTGGGTGTTGTCTTGAACTTGGACGACTCTTTCACCCAATTCTTCTGTTATGAAACCAAATCACAAAAATATAGAAAAAATATATCAACGCCTTAAAAATTAGCCTCTTCGAGGGGGCAACCTCCTTTACATTACAAAAGTTAACAATTCTTGGATGATACAAATGACAAGGCCTCCTTTCTTTATATAGGAGTCTAAGGGGTCATAATATAATTATAGCCGACATAACAACAATAATGTAAGGGCACAACAATAACAATAGTGGGCTTCTATGGGGCACCATAATAACAATATGGGGACTACATGGGCACACAAATATAATAAGGGGGTTGCACTAATAACAATAAGGGGTTACACTAGTACTATAGGGACCTAACATGGCCCTCTCCTTCAAAAAATGTTGTCCTCAACACTTGAGTAGGTCTGGATGCTTCTGTATAAAATTCTCATCCTCCCATGTGGGATCTTCAGTGGGTAATTTCTTCCACTTTATGAGATAATATAAAATTGATCGATTTCGTAGTTGTCGATTTCTCAGTTCTGTGACTGCTTCAGGTTCCACTATGACTTTTCCTTCTTCGTCAAGTTCTGGAAATATTGTTTGAATTGGGATCTTCTACAACTTTTGAATGAGTTCCCACACTTCTTTGTCATTGTTCCATTCATCCTTTGATTTGTTTATCCAATCTAGTTGGATAATAGAAATGGCACAAAACAATGCTTCCACAACCTCATCCTTTCTTGAGAGTGCATTTGCAACAACATTTTGCTCCCCTTTTTTGTAGATGATTTCAAAGTCATAACCCAACATCTTTTTGACCCATTTTTTCTATTCTTCTGGCGATAATCTTTGTTCTAAAAATTATTTAAGACTATCATGATCCGTTTTCACCTTTAGGTCTCTTCTCATTAGGTAAGGTTTGATGTTTGGAGGAACACTTCCTGGAATCAAATGAATAACATAATCATGATCACAAATAGGTGGGAGGCCTTTGGGAGTATAAAATATCTTGGAATGATTGTCCAAGGCTTTTTGGAGATATGGAGAAATAGATGATTTTGATGTGGGAACCTCTAGCGAACATAATTGTGCAATTACACCTCTTTTTTCTTTCTTTAGAAGCTTTGTCATTCCGTTAGAGATGATTATATTTCCTGATTTCCCTGTGATACCCCTTAATTCAACTTCCTTTCCGTCTGAATAAAATTTCATGAAAAGTTCTTGAAAATTAAAAGCTATTGTACCCAAGGATTGTAGCCATTGGACTCCTAGTACAACATTAACACCACCCATTGGAATTGAAAGCATTAGGCTATTCAATCCATATTATCCCATGGATAGCTTGATATTATGGCACTTTCCAAAGCAATTTATGGTTTCTCCACTTCCAACCATCACTTGACACTCTAGTGTTGGATATAGGAAGCAATTCAATTCCTTGGCTATCTTACAATGAATAAAATTATGGGTACTGCCCGAATCAATCAACACTATTACATTTTTATTCTTGATATGTCCTTCTATCTTGATAGTTTGAGGAGTGATAATTCCATCCAGTGCATTACAATATATTTTTCGATTCATTTCTTGATGCTCTATGATATTTCGCTTCTTGAACCTTTTTCTTCTTGATATGTCCTTCTATCTTGAGAGTTTGAAGGGTGATAATTCTTGCCAATGCTTTACAAGATATGGTTGGATTCATTAATTTTTTCTCTGGGGTTAGTTCTTGGTGTATATCCTCTTCTTTTGACATTTCTTGATATTTTTCTTCCTCCTCTTCACAATCCATGTAAAATAATTTCTCCTCAACACACTTATGACCTTTAGTGTATTTGCTATCACAACTGTAACAAATCCCTTTTTCTCTATTTTCTTCCAATTGTGTCGTGTAAAACTTGTAGGCTATGGAAGGCTAGGAGAAAAAACACTTCCATATTTATAGTTTTTAGTGGTATGATTCCTTGTTTCCATAATTCCACTTTCAATTTTTCTTTCCAACCTGAATGCCTTCTCCAATGAATCAGGTTCCCAAAGATGAACCTCATGTTGAATGTTATCTTATAAAGTCCCTATGAAGACATCAATCCTTTGCTTCTCTGGAATATCATTTACCCTTATATTAAATTTTTGGAAGTCCTCATTGTGCTTTGCCATTGAACCCTTTTGTTTTAGATTTATCAATTGGCTAAAGAAGGTGTTACTCTTTGGATCCTCATAATGTGCTATCATTTCTTCCGTGAAAATTGACCAAGTGACAAGTGCTTTACTAGAACAAACCCATTTATACCATAAAAATTGATTCAGTTCTAAATATAAAGATGCAATATGTACCTTTTGTAACAATGGTACACCATGTAGATCAAAATATTGCTCCGTCTATAATATCCAATTTACCGGATCCTTGACATCAAACTTCCTCATATCGCTTTTTCTTGAGTTTAGGAGATCGGTATTGAAACAACGGTAACTCTGTAATTTCGTATCTCCAAGGTCTGAAATTGTAACCTACAGTAGCCCTCTATGTCCTCTTTCTGATGCCACCAATCTGATCGAAATTAGATTCTCCAAGAAAGAGTTGTACCCAATCTCCCAAGATGGCCTTCTTATATACTTTTTGAGTAGAGCGAACTTGTATGAAGTTCCACGTGTTACTGTTTCGACCTTCGGACCTAAAAACAATGCACCGAAAAGTACAGTTTGTCCTCTTTCTGCAGCTTCTTATCAAATTTCAATCCGATGCTCAGAGCGAAAGTTATGACGATTTTCCCGAGGTCACTTGTTTGGAATGTAATTCGAGAGCCCGCAAAAACCCTAAATATCTTCACCTATATCTCTGAAAATATAGCGAAACAGGATCTGAAATTCAGGCCTGAGCTTCACCAAGCTTTTGGCTCAAATGGGGTTTAATTTCAGAGTCTGAAACTTCGTAGAAAAAAATTATAGTGAAAATTCCACGATGAACTATTTGAGATGGAATTTTGGAGCTTGCAAAAACCCTAATGTCCTCAGATGATATCTCTACAGATATAGCGAGACAAGATCTAAAATTTGGATCCGAGTTTCAGTGATATTTCATCTCAAATGGGTTTTGATTTTAGCTTTTGAAATGTCACCGAAAAAACGTTATAGTGAAACCTCCACGATGACTTGTTTGGAGCAGCGAAACCCTAGAATCCAAAGCTCTGATACCAAATGTTATGAAACCAACTTAAAAAAATATAGAAAAAATAGATCAATGTGTTAGAAATCAGCCTCTTTGAGGGGAAACCTCATTTACATTACAAAAATGAACAATTCTTGGATGATACAAATTACAAGGCCTCCTTTCTATATATAGGAATCTAAGGGGTCATAATATAATTAGAGCCGACATAACAATAATAATGTAAGGACACAACAATAACAATAGTGGGCTTCTATGGGGCACCATAATAACAATATGGGGACTACATGGGCACAAAAATATAATAAGGGGGTTTCACTAATAATAATAAGGGGTTACACTAGTACTATAGGGACCTAACATCTTCAAGATGTCTCTTGAGTTCACACTGTTGTTGAGTCTTGTGAAGGATGTATCTATCGTGATCACTAGATGAAGCAAGTGATACATATCTTGAAAGTCCTTTACCTTGAAGGTGGCAAGTTATATTCCACTGACATTGCTCAACACCTTTGTCTCTAGATCCGTATGCAAGAAAATCCAGTGGATCATGTCTGCGCATGTAAACACATGATACTTGCATGCAATCCATTATAGGCGAGACTTGTGTATGCTAACATAGACCCCGTGGTCTTCTAGATTCTCCTCAAATGTGCTTGAAAAGGTGTCATTGATGTCTTGCCATTTCATCTTGATCTCCTTGTATATTAACATCTTAGTGTCTTCATAGATGGGCAAGCTCATAAACACTTGCTCAATTGCATCCCTAGTTGCACTCTCAACGGTGTCCTTTGACCCTGTTCTCTTAGAAGCCATTGTACCTGTAATGCTGAGAGACTACTGAAAAACTATGATACTTGGACATAGAGCAACACTCATTACAAGCACAGTGTTAGTTGAAAACCAAAACAACTTGAGGAATTACATGCAACACACCTGAGTGACTAACTCGAAGGTTTGCACAATTTTTATTGGTAGCCTGGGAGACTGACTACCAAAAATGCATAGAGCACAGTCTGGACTGTCAGTGAGATGACTGATTGCTGATACTACGTAGATCATAGTCCATCTTGGCCTGCTGACGACTGAAAATTTGCAATGCGCAGTTTTGGTCAGCAATGACTTCAAATCAAAAATTTCATCTGCACAATTCTGGGGTCCAACAGGGCATTGCCTCTTAGAATTGTGTAGAGAAATCCTAGAGGCTAGTGTTGGGCAAGATCTACACAATTTCTGGGAAAGGCAGAGCCTTCACTCTTAGAAATGCACAGTGTAAGCAGGGTAAGGCAAGGTCTGGGCTAAGGCAACCCAGACCCGTTGATGGGCGACTGAAAACATGTAAAGGCAGGATGAATGGAGAAGATGAGTGCAGACAAGAGTGAATGATCATGTATGCAAATAGTGAGTAAAAGATTCAGAAAATGGGGTAAACAAGTATGTGTGTGAAGTGAGTTTCCGTGATGGCGACCGTCAGTGTGGAACCAATGTCATGCATGCGACAATAGTGAGGTGCAATGAAAAACTGAAACAATGCTTCTGCAAGGTAACATGCATTAAAATGACATCAAGCGTTCAAAAAAACCAGGCAAACAAAACTCACACAAACTAAAATACAAAAAGCGACAGAAAAGAAACAAAAGACATGAAAATAGGACTTACCCAGAAAAAGTTGAGTTGAGTCTGTCGAATGCTCCTAGATGCGATGTGGGATGCGAAAACTCCAAGATCAAAGTGAAGAATGAGCTTTGAAGCATTGAATAAATAATTTTTATAAGATTGAGGCTTATGACATGCATGCCACAAATCTAGTAAAAAGTGACACTTGGCAGGAGGTTTCTTAAACGGATTTTGCATGTAACCTCCAGCTGCTAAAAATGGATCCCTAAAATCTAGGGATGCTTTTTGATTTTTTGTTTTTTTGGGAAAAGTAGTCCATGCATGCAAATCAAGATTGGTTAGTCTTGGAGGGAACTAGTCAACTTGGGAGCACATGCAACAGACTGCAAGCCTTCAAGTGACTTTTGTGCAGTTTCTGGGTTGAGCTGGTCTAGTTGCTCCTCAGGCTCTACGCAATTTCTGGATTGAAGCCATGGCTGTTAGCCAAAACTGCGCAAAATTTGAGAGCAATCCCAATGATGGGATGCTCTGTGCAATTTCCAGAGGGAAATTTGCCTGGCTACTTTGCACATTTTTAGAGAGCAACAGGCTGCCTAGATGGTCTGCGCAATTCTAGAGAGGAAGGTTGGTTCCCCTCTAGATTTGTGTAATTTTCCAAGTGAGCACAACAACTAGAAAATGACCAAGTTTTGGAATTCCAGCTTGCGGGTGGGAGGCAAACAAGTGAGAAAACATAATATGATAAGCCATTGAAACTTAATTGAAGCATATGTACCTAGACAGTGCAAGACATGTTGCTAATGATGGTTGGCAGGGAGGCTCCAAAACAAAGCTAAGAAAATTTTTGGAGGGTGCTTGTAGTCACCATAAAAGTAAGGAAAGGAAACATCAGTTAGAATGGTTACAACTATGCAGGAAAAGCGTAGTCACAAAAACATGTGTGTGTTATTTTTAGTGCATATTTCTAGTGACAAAGGTAAGGATGTTATGGATGTAGAGGTGTTGAGAAGGTACTTGATCTTGCAACAGTTTGAGGATGTGTTTCCAACAAATATTTTAGAGTGTTTGCCTCATAGGGAAGTAGACTTTTCTACTGAGTTTGTACCAGGGGCAACACCAACATCAAAGGCACCATACAAGATGAGCACTCTAAAGTTAGTAGAGTTAAAGTTATAGTTGAAGGAAATGCTTGACAAGTGATACATTACGCCAAGTGTATCACCTTGGGGTGCACTGGTATTGTTTGTAAAGAATAAGGATGATACTCTTAGGTTATGCATGGATTACAAGTAGTTAATTAAGGGGACCATCAAGAATAGGTATCTGTTACCGACGATTGATGACTTATTCGATTAGTTGAAGGGGACATTGGTGTTCTCAAATATTTTTTGAGATCTGGATATCATTAGGTACACATTAAGGAAGAGGACATATACAAGAAATATTTCTAGACCACGTACGGGAATTATGAGTTTGTTGTAGTTTCATTTTGTTTTACTAATGCTCCATCTACATTTATGCACTTAATGAATAGTCTATTGTGTTCTTAGCTGGACAAGTTTGTCACTGTGTTCATTGATGACATCTTGTTATATTTTAAAAATGAGGAAGAACATGTCGAATATTTAGCAGCAGTGTTGAGATTGCTAAGAGAGCATCAGTTGTATGTTAAGCTTAGAAAATTTAGTTTCTTTCAACCAAAGGTACATTACATGGGGCATGTAGTCTCCAAGGAAGGTATAACAGTGGATCCAGAGAAGATAAGGGCTATCATGGAGTGGGAAACTCCTAGAAATGTGGAAGAGGTAAGATCATTTATGGGGATAGCAGGTTACTATAGGAGGTTCATTGGGAACTTCTCTCAAATTGCATATCATATTACGTCATTGTAGAGGCAAGGTAATAAATTTGAATGGATAGAGGAATGTGGAGCAAGTTCTGAGCAGTTAAAGTAGTTGTTGACAAATTCTCCAGTGTTAAATATTACATATCTGGATAAGGAGTTTTTGGTATGTACATATGCCTGCAAGAGATGACTTGGTGCATCTCTTATGTAGGAAGGACAAATGGTATGTTATGGATCATAGAAAATGAATGGGCATGAATAGAATTATTTGACACATGATCTTGAGCTAGTAGTGATAATTCATGCGTTGAAAATTCGGAGGCACCATCTTCTTGTAGGAGATTTGCATTGATGAGTGATCACAATGGGTTGAGATACTTGTTTGATCACTCAAAATCGAATTCCAAGAAAGCTAGATGGTTGGACGTGATCAGTGAGTTCAATTTTGAGATCAGGTATATCAAGGGTAAGAAGAATAGGGTTGCAGATGCTCTTAACATGGATATACAAGTGAATCATGTAACAGTTATGAGTTCTTATGGGACATAGTTATAAGATCATATCTTACAGGTAGGTCACCAGGATGATAGGTACATGGAGCTTATGCATATGTTATAACCAAGTATAGGTACAGATACAAGTGTGGGTATAGGTGATCAGGATGTGGACTATCATCTTACAGGAGATGGCTTGGTTAGATTTAGGGATGAGACATATGTGCCAGACAACATTGAACCAAGAAGCTCATCTTGAGGGAATTTCATGCTAAGACATATTTAGGTCACTCGGGATATCAAAAGACATTGACATAAGTGAAGAAGTTTTATTATTGGTAAAATCTAAAGAAGGATGTGGTAGAGTTCGAGGCTAGATGCTTGGACTGTCAGCAGGTAAAGGAAGAATGTAGGTATTCAAGTGGACTATTAAAACTGATTACAATTGCAAAGTGGAAATGGGAGGTTATTTCCATGGATTTCATCACATGTTTACCAAGGACATCTAGAAAGCATGATTTCATCATGGTTATTGTGGACAGGTTGACAAAGGTAGTGCACTCATTCTAGTGAAGTCTACTTATTTAGCTAGTGATGTAGCACAAGTCTTCATCAAAGTTGTGGTCATATTGCATGGTGTTATGAAGAATATTGTTTAAGATAGGGATGCTAATTTCACTTCCAAGTTTTGGAAGGAGCCTTTTGCAGGTTTAGGGATATAGTTGGTCTTCAACAAAACTTATCACCTGCATTCATATGGACAGATAGATAGGGTCAATAGGATATTGGAGGACATGTTGAACATGTATGTGATGCATCAACAATGAAAGTGGGAAGAGTATCTACCACTAGTTGAGTTTTCTTACAACAATGGGTATCAGGAATCTATGAGGATGAGTCCATTTAAGGCATTGTATGGGTGGAGTTGTACTACTCCCATGAATTGGAGTGATCCAGTTAATAGGGTGTTAATTGAACCAGACATGTTACCGAACATGGAACATGAAATACAGGTAATAAAGAAGAATCTAAAGGCAACACAGGACAAGCAGAAAATATATGTAGATCAGAACAGGTTGTTTAAGGAGTTTCAAGTTGGGGAACATGTGTACTTGCGCATCAAGCAGACGAAGAGCTCCTTTCGGATTGGATCATGTTCCAAGCTAGCACCATGGTTTTGTAGACCTTTCAATATTCTTGAAAGCATTGGACTAGTAGCTTGTCGACTTGCACTACCTCCAACAATCAAAGTCTATGATGTTTTCCATGTTTCATTGCTTAAGAAATATGTTAAATACGTTGATCATGAGGTTGAAAGATGGAGAATTCTAGTGGAAACCTCAGTGTATATTGCAAAGGATAATGCTCATTATCCAGAACCAAGAAATCGAGCAGGTTAAAGTGTAGTGGAAGAACTTTGGACCTGATGAAGTTACATGAGAGATGGTGGATTAGATGCAGCCTAGGTATCCTTCCTTATTCTCTAGTTGAGCGAATGTTTTTGGTGTGATGTTTTGGTATATTTACATATGCATATGGATGTAAATAACATCACAATCTATGTTATAAATCTCTAATAAGTGGTATGGGTGTCATGTCATTATAATTGTCATGTTGTTATGTTGTCATGTTGGTTTCTTTTCAGCAGGTTAATCACTGTAAATACTACATCAAGCTAAGTTATACATCTACATGGGAAATATATTTGGTTCACAATAGTTTTTTTGGTTGTATGTGTCATTGAACTACTAGGACGGTGTTCCCCCAAGGGGGAGGGTTGTGTAACATCCCTGGGGAAAATTCCATGTAGTGAAAGTTAATAAAGGTAAAATAATAACCACAGTTATGGGACACTTATTCCAAGCTGAATGTTGGGAAAAAAAATATTAGCATGGGTGTTCATTTGGTTTATTATGGCTAGGGGAAATGGCAAAGGCAATGACAAACACTTTGGAAAGGAAAAATGACATTTTTGGTAATTTATTTATGAAAATAATGGAAATTATGAGAAGATGGATGTTATGAAACCAACTCACAAAAAGATAGAAAAGATAGATGAATGCCTTAGAATTCAGCCTCTTCTAGGGGGCAACCTCCTTTACATTACACAAATGAACAATTCTTGGATGATACAAATGAAAATACCTCCTTTCTATATATAGGAGTCTAAGGGGTCATAATATATCAGGCCGACATAACAATAATAATGTAAGGGCATAATAATAACAATAGTGGGCTTCTATGAGGCACAATAGTAACAACATGGGGACTGCATGGGTACAACAATATAATAAGGGGGTTGTACTAATAACAATAAATGGTTACACTAGTAGTATAGGGGCCTAACAATGGAGGTGAAAGGTTACAAGTTTCATTTGAGGAGGAAAATGAAGGAAAATAATGGAAAACTAAAGAAAATAGAGGCCTCATTAGTAAAATGGCTTATGAGAATCAGTGGGTACCTTTTGTTAGTTCAATTTAGGAGCTCTCTCTCTATTCTCTCTATCTCTCACACTTGAACAATTAGAGTTTTCTTGGAGCACTTCAACATTGGATCAAGAAGAGAAAAGAAGACAAAGGAAAGCAAGGATCAAGAAAGGAATAGCAAGATCAAGCAACTACGATAAGATTATTTGTAGGGATCAATTTGGGTGTGCGGTTTCCTAGCTAGTTTGACATGCATGGTTATGCATGTCTATTCTTGGTTCTCTTGTTGTCATGGGCATGGGTTTTCCACGTGTGAATGTGTTCTTCAACATTCTCTTGAAATTTATGGATAGAAATGGTGTGATGGTTCTCATGTTTTTGTTGAGATGGATTCAAAACTGATTGAGGTGGATCTATGAAAGAAAGAGCATATGGCCTAGTAACCCCTGGACCAGACTTTAGGTTGAGGTAAATCTATATTTTGTGTTTCCTTGGTGGGCCTAGGAATCCTAGACCACTGAATGGCGAGATATATGGTAAATTCTAGATGATCTAAATGCTAGGAAAACTTGTTAATGCTATGCAAGTTCACTAATCAATATTAAATAAAAATGTGTTTAGGATCGTCTCATTTTAACCAAAATGTGAGGAATTATGTGTCAAGTTTTGAGTTCCTTTTATGAGAAATTTATAAGATTAATTAGTTGTTTAAAACACATTTGCAACAAGTAAATTGTAGAGAATTAAAACATGGAAAACTCATAACACAGCTGATAAAGGAGTTCAACCCTCTTGGGGTACATCTCCTTGGACCTACTTCAATGGCTAGGCCCTCTTTGGATTAATGGTCAATTATCTTATTATATGCACCTATAGTGCTCCAATGGCTTTACAACCTACTCCATTAGATTTAGCAGACCCAAAAACCCCAAAAATGACTATCTAGGCTTCACAATTGGACTTTAGCTGATCTAGGCTTGACCTCGTCTCCTGGTGGGCCTCGGGTTCCTTAAATTTCAACATAGTAAAATCATGTATAGAAGTGCCTTTTTTCCTCTGAAACCTATTCCATTGTGTTCAGAGCATCCACATCATCTATGAATGACTCTTTCTGAGCCAAAATTGGTCGAAATATGCCAAAGTTATGGCCTCTTCAGTTTTCCCTAGGAAAACTCCACCAAAACTGGAGAAACTCTAGTTAACTCTGCCAAATTTGGAGTAGTGCTAGATTTAGTGGACCCGCCAAAACCACCTCCAACCTAATCTACACTTAATCAGTGGATAAGCATGGATCAATTAGCATAAACTCCACTTAGTGCTTTAAACGCATGCGGTGAGCATAAAATGTTGGCTTATGGTTTCGAGGTTGGTCACATGGGGAGGTTAAGGTTTGTTGTTACCTCCCCTAACTGCCATGGTTTAACACTTTAATTACGAAATGCGCCCAACATATGTTAAGTCATAATGTGTGGCATAGAGGTAATGCATTGGGTTTGTGTGGGAGAGGTCACGAGTTCAATTCCCCGACCAGCCAAAAAAATTTAAATGACCTTTGAGAGGTCACGTGGTGGCCTCCAAGCTTGCCACGTGTCATCCTCTCATTGGTCCACCTAAATTCCTTTGGCTAATCTTATGTCGACACATATCACATCCCAATTGAGCCACCTGTGGGAATATTCTTTTTGCTGACTGGGATGTACAGATGCCTAGTCAACATCCTAGTCACAAAATTTTGCCTATGTGACAAAACATACAACATGCTCTATCTTTCTCATACGAACTCTGTTTTGAGTGAAATGAGTTGTGTTGGGATCATACCACTGAGATAGACATGGTTGTCAGATTTCAAGAGATTATGAGTACTTTGATTAATTTTTTCCCCTAATCCAGATTCCGATCACTCCTTCCCATTGACAGGTTTTTGGACCCACAAAAGTTGTTTATATGATGAGAGTTGAATACTCTTCTCTTTCCTGAGTTCTATCTATTGATTCTACTTTGCAAAATATCCATGACAACCACTTCGGTTCACTGACATGATTTACCTTGCAAATGACTTGGCACTTCAATCAATGTTCTCCTTTTGCTATTGACCCAGTCCAACACTTGCTGGCTACTTTCTGATTAAACACCCTGTTGTGCCAAAGCGATCCCTCGTTGCTTGGAAAGTTGACTAATGACCTTCCCACTAAGAATCATGTTCCTCCTTTGCAACACATGCATTCGATGCAAGCTTCTCCTTGGAAACCACTTTTCTAGGTTAAGCCCATCTGAGTGAACTAAAACAATGAGTTCCAATATCAGTAATAAAAAGAAAATAAATGACCATTCTTTTACCTCCATGGTTCCAAATTCCACATCTGGAAGAATGCATTCACCATCTCTTTCACTTCTTGGCGTCAACACATCAAATGGTCTACAATGGCTGTAATTTTTTTTGGCATTTTTGTCCACTTTCGCTTCTTGATTCCATCATCTTCTAGTATTAATATGCATCTCATGTCATGATTTGAGAATGAAGGCTAATCATGAGTCTCCTGCTCAAGTTTGGACCTTCCAAAATCCTGCGACATCTTGTCACAAGAAACACCATTAACCTTGAAAAATGCTCATGCAAGAATATAACTTGATGACCCCTTCCCTTTTCTTCTTCAAAGAAAAAAATGTCACATCATGTGAACATCACCATGTACTCTTACATCTTGGTGTATAAACCATCGACTAGATACAAGTCGAAAAAGCATGCTTCTTCAAGCAACTGACTTTCAAGTCAAGCAAAAGCATGTACAACAACTTGACGATTTACAACAAGAATTCCACATTCTCATGAAACAATTCAACACATCTCCCTTTCATCTTTGGAGACAAAATCAACTCTTCCAAGTCGATATAACATACATGTAACAATCAATCGACCACACAAGCTGACACTCATGCATGTGAAAATGATCAAAATTCTCAAGTTGACAACATACATGTTAACTAAGCAATCAACCAACACAAGTCAATCACTCATGCATGTTCAAGCACAATGAAACTATTAAAATTTCCATTGTTCACACACACAAAGTCTCATGCATGTATGGCAATTCTCAACTCTCTCACAAGTACAATCACAAGTACAAGAATCCCATTGGTATGTATGAGTACTTAAAGAGATGAAATGACCAAATTTGTTGCAATAAAGTGAGTCAACATACTCCACTTTCAAACACCTTCCTGGTGTAAACATGCAAGTTCAAGAATGGAAACTGCATGCGAATTTGTAGTTGGAAATTGGCGTCTTTGTTGCATCTAAGTGAGTCAACATAACTCTACTTTTCCAACATCTTTCTTTATGTAGTATGCAACATAATTTCAGGAGAAAAGAAATACATCCAAATAACAAGGGAATGCATCAATAAGGCAAGATTTGCATCAATTATCAAAAGAAATGCAAGGCCTTAATTGGTTAAGAAATCTAGCCATATCTTTCCAAACCATTTCAATGGCGCTTCTTTCAACTGCACTTCATCATGTGTATCATCCTGACCCACATCAATTATGGAATCCTATTTTCCATGCTTACCAAAACCTCTCTCCGCCTTCTTCAAATGTCATGGATGACTTGTTGGATGAAAATTCCAACACTTGTATACAAGATGACCCTGTTTATGGCAATGAGTCCAACATAATTGCATCTTCTTTTCAACATGGTTTCCATTATCCAATGGACCTTTGGATTTATGTCTCTTTTATTTTGAAAGTTTCATGTGTATGGCTATCCTCTTCCAACACCTTGAAACAATGTGGTTATTCAAACCACAAAAAGAACATGTAAAGTTTCTCCAAATCTTATGTGAAGATTTACCATGTGTATCATAATCAAAAGGAACTTGATTAAAGGTAGATGTATACCTTGCACATTCACCTTTGTCGCCTTCTTGAAGAGGTGAATTTGATGAAGTATTGATTCTCTTCAGAATACCAATAATGGTTTCAATGACCTTATATCTTTCAACATCCTCTTGTTTGCCTTTTCCACTAGTTGCATGCTTATGAGCATCTTCTTTCAAAGTGGGTATAAAAATTTTGCATTCCTCATGAACACAAACTTCACAAGCTTGAGGTAATGAACATGCAATGAAAGTCCTTCTTGGAACACCTTCATGTGCCTCCTTTTCTTTGGAGAATTATCCATCATGTTGTCCAACAGCAAGACCTAAATACCTAGGCCTTTCCTCAACAAAAATTAGCTCAACTATGCCTTGTGCATGTTTTCCTAACCATTTACCTTCATATCCCATATTCATAAATAATGTGGACCCTATTCCTCTAGTGTGTCTTTCAAAAGCACCAAAACGTTCATTTTGAGAGGAAATTGAAGATAAATTTGAATTGCATACCTCATTTTCATGCACATAGTTGGCTATGGTTGCCTTGGCATCATGGAGTTGAATCTCCATCTCATGCATCTTTTCAAGAAGCTCTTGCTTCTCCTCCTTCATGGCCATCAACTCCTCTTGAATTATAGTGTTCTCCTTCCTATCTCCATTCATCTCTTGCACCATATCTCTCATGATGATAAGCTCTTGCAACATTTCTAAATCAAAGAGTCTTGATAAGGAATATGGATTAGAAACATCACTTGTTGAAGTTGCCATCACAATTGTAATGCATAAAAGATATTCACAAAGCTTCAAAAAGTTTCTCAACAAATAAGCATCTCCCTTCTTCAACTTACACACATAAATTTGCACATAGTTAAATTCTCCTTGCACAAATGCAAAGCCAATAGCTAATTTTCTAGCTAACCTTGGCAAACCATCTCAGGGTTAAAATGAGCTAACAGTTCTCTGATACCAACCTAATCTGAATGTTGGGAAAATTTTGTAATGCTATGCCAGCTCCCTCATCAGTATTAAATAGAAATGTGTTTAGGATCATCTCATTTTAACCAAAATGTGAAGAATTATGTGTCAAGTTTTGAGTGTCTTTTATGAGAAATTTATGAGATTAATTACTTCTTAAAACACATATTCAACAAGTAAATTTTAGATAATTAAAACACAAAAAACTCATAACGTAGAGCTGATAAAGGATTTCACCCCTCTTGGGCTACATCTCCTTCGACCTGCTTCCATGGCTAGGCCCTCTTTGGATTAATGGTCAACTATCTTATTACATGTACCTACCATTATCCAATGGCTTTGAAACCTGCTCCATTGGATTCAAAAGACCCAAAAACCCCAAAAATGACTATCCAATCTCTGCAATTGGACTTTAGATGATCTAGGCTTGACCTCCTCTCCTGGTGGCCCTATGCTTCCTTAAACTTCAACGTAGCAACATCACACACAAAAGTGCCTTTTTTCCTCTACAACCTATTCCATTATGTTCAAAGCATCCAAATAATCTTGAAATGATCCTTTTTGAGCCAAAATTGGTCGAAATATGCCAAATTTATGGCCTCTTTAGTTTTCCCTAAGAGAACTCCACCAAAACTGGAGAAACTCCAGTTAAATCCACCAAATTTGGAGTAGTGTCGGATATAGTGGACCCGCCAAAACTACCGCCAACCTAATTCGCACTTAATTAGTGGATAAGAATGGATTAATTAGCATAAACTCCACTTAGTGCTTTAAACTCGCACGGCTAGCATAAAATGTTGGCTTATGGTTTCGAGGTTGGTCACATGGGGAGGTTAAGGTTAGTGATTACCTCCCCCAACTGCACAGTTTAACACTTTAATTACCAAACAAGCCCAAACATATGTTAAGTCATAATGTGTGGCATAGCAGTAATGCATTGATTTTGTGTGGGTGAGGTCATGAGTTTGATTCCTCGACCTGCCAAAACATTTTAGATGACCTTTGAGAGGGCACGTGGCGACCTTCGGGCTTGCTATGTGTTAGCCTCTCATTGGTCCACCTAAATGCCTTTGAAAATTTTGATGTTGACACTTGTCACATCCCAATTGATCCACCCGTGGTAATATTTCAAGAATATTCCAAGGAATATTCCCTGGAACATTATTTTTCCTGACTGGGCTGTACGAATGCCTAGTCAACATCCTAGTCACAAAAATTTGCATGTTTGACAAAATGGACAACGGGCTCTATATTTCTCATAAGAACTATGTTTGAGTGAAACAAGTTGCATTGGGATCATATCATTGAGACGAACATGGTCTTTTAGATTTCGAGATATTATGAGAACTTTAATTCTTAGCAAATTTTTGCCCCTAATCCAGATTTTGATCACTAGAGGTGGGTGCTCTCCATCAGGCCTAGGAATTTCGGGATGGGATATACGGAAAATCCTAGAGAGTGGAGTCTCAGTTAGGGCCTAGTGATCTAGTGTGGATTATAATAAATCCCATATACTAGTGTCTCGGTTATGCCCTAGTGATCCCTGAATCAAATTGTGGATTGTGGTAAAGCTTAGAGACTAGGAGACAAGCAAAATCCTCATGGTGCGGGTGGATAGATACTATGGCATCCATAATTTATTTGGACTAATGATCTGGAGAGGATTGTCATAAAGCATGGTTCTCTTGATGAGGGTGAGGCGGTGTAGCCTCAGGAAACCCTGGTTGATTTTTTGTTATGAGTCCTGTTGTAGCATCCATTGTTATTTAAGTTTTATTTTCAGTTTTATCACAAAATGAACGAAAAATAAAAAAATATGAAAGAAAAACCAAATATTAATGGATTTTGAAAGTGATAAACCTGTGAGAAGATCTGGGCCATCATATCAATAGGCCACAGATCCGACGACAATCACGTAGTTAACTAGAATGGGGTTTATTTCGGAGATTGGACACAATGGTGTATCAAATACAGTTTAATTTGCTGAAGTCCGGGCCAATCTCAGCCATCTATCGAAAGAGACGGGATCCAACAAATATCAGGGTGGAAAGTAATAAGTAATAAGGTTCTATATTTGTAATCGAACCCTACAAATCATTAACCGACAATTTTTATTTCCTATTGGGTCTGTATGACGCCGACAAATATCAGGTCGGCAAGTAATCTTGTTTTCTCTTTAAAATCGGACCCGATAAATCATTAACTAACCGTTTTTATTTCCTATCGGGTCTGTATGGGAGTCAAAGGGGTCTTGAAAAGGTGGACGCGACAGGCTATGAACTAGAGTTTTAATTCTTTGAGTTTTGTGGTAACCGAAGGTTTATCATATGCTAAAGGTCATGCAGGTTCAAGAGGCGTGATCAAGCGATATCTTGATAAGTACGTTGAGGTGTGTTGCAGGGAAGTAGTGAGCATGAAGGTTAATTAAAGCTCAACCCCTACAGTTGACCATGATGTTAGCATGGTTGACTGAAATGTGTGGCTAGAAATTACTGCGAGGGTTCAACCTCGTTGAAGCTCCCGTACATTCTTTACCCCCGCAGTGAACTCCCAAAGCTTTCTGCCCCACATCGCTCATTCCACATCTTTCACCACTTTCATCTGTTAATTGCCCACATCAATCACCATACCCCGCCCCTTCATCCACTACTCCATTAATGCTCAGCCTTTAGCAGAACCACAGGCTCAAGCTATAGATTTTAACAGCGAGAAGCAATCCCCACCATTCTTTGATTTTTATTATTTCTTATTATCTTGTATTCTTGAAATGAATAACGTGTTTTTACCCTCAAATGTAATATTTTGTAATGATATTTACTTCAAAGCAGTTAGAGGGTAGTTAGGTAGTTTGACAATTTTGGGTGATCATTAACTATCCTATGATGTATAAAGAGGCAAGATTATAGAGAAAAATGGGGTTCGAACTTTGGAGAACTTGGATACTAGGCCACTGAATTCCTGATACAACTATTGATTAATGAAAGAATCATAAGTTTTCCATACATTTTTGGTTATGATTTTGTGACTTCTCTGTTATGTGCCATCTTATGTTTTCTTCCTTTAAGTATGGTAATGAAGCTGCAGGTCTTTATTTGCTTATGTAAATGAAGTTAAAATCCCTTAAAAGAGCGCTCCTATACTTGAAGTTCCATCTACAATTCTTCTAAGTTATAGATAGTAGTTTTTGTGTAAGACAAAATATTATTTTTAACTTCTCCAAGTGTCACAGATAGTAGATTCTGTGTAAAGCAACATATTATCTTTGACTTCTTCAAGATTTCTTCATTCATCATTTATATTCAACAATCAAATGGAATTCTGATATTTTCATGTCACCTAAGTATTGAGGGTTAAAAAGAAAGTCTCACAGGTCCTTCATTTGAGAGCACAACCTACAATTAAGTGACAAACAAGTGACAATAATTATAAACATTAATGTCTTAAGCACAATTTCTACACAGTCGGGAAATTGGTTTCTTAAGGTACAAGTAGTCCCACATTCATGCTTGGAATATGGCACAGGGGTGATTGGTTGAAAGAAATATTTGGTTCAGCCAATATATGGTTAGGTGGTTCATGGAAGTCCCACACCCATTTGGATTTTTGATTCATTAATAAGAGTTCCTTTCCTTGGTATTTTATGAGAAAATATATGGGTTCATGTGTGGAATTTATGGTTCATGTATCCTTATTATCTATGTTGTTTATATGTTGTTTATGAGTATGTTTTATGATAATTATGATGTATGGATCTCATCATGTTTTCATTATAAGCGAATGAACAATGAATGTATGACCTAATAAATGATGATGAAACTAATGCGATAAGGAATAAATGCTTCTTAGCGATTCTCAGATAAGTATGAGACCCGTATACTCATATATCTTGTTATGACCTATAGATTGCATATTCATGACAAATTTGACGAAATTCTTGTCATGTTTAGTAGGGTTCTAGTGAAGTTATTTGTTCAAATAATTTCATTTGTATCAGTGTTTCGATGTTACTTTTCATTCTTAAAGGTTTCATGGAGTTATGGGTAGTGGCCTGACTCCTAGCCCTAAAAAGGTTGCAAAAAAACTAGGGTTGCAAGCTCTAAATTAGCTGAAAAAGACCTCAATCGCTTGAATTCCCATGTCATGGGAGCGACTGAAGCTCTAGGGAAATGAGGCGTCAAGTTGTCACAAGGGTTGATCACTTGCAAGGGTTGGTTGGTTCCTGTAGGTTCTGTGACATATGCAAAAGGTCATATTAGTTATTTTGTGTTGGTTCCACTTCCTTAACTATACATGGGTAGTTGAATCAGGTTGTAGTAGCCACTCGTCACATGTTTACCCTAGCAGACTAGTTAACTTGGGTAAATGTGGGAGGAGGGTGTTATAGAATCAAATACCTTTTTGTATGGATTTGCTTAACAAAACACCCCTTCACTATCAATCCAAAGCCCCATGCGATTTTTTTTAAAGAAACGGTTAATGGTTTTGCATTGATAATACTAGATTATGGGCGAGAACCCTTGGAAGATATTCCTATTCTATGACAATGTAAATATTCACCAGACCATACAAAATTAGTGCCATCTATAGGGTTTCATTTATTCCCTAATATAAATATATATATATTTTTATGAGTATACATAATATCCCAAGTATAAGAAGGTGTTTACAATACAACATATATCAACAAAATGTGTTAATTAAAACCAATAAAGTCGTCCTTAGTTTCTCCCATCAACAACGTCCAACATTAGGATTGACATTCCTCTGCGAGTGAAGAGGCTTATTCTTATCAGGAACTACACTAAGAGAAACACCTCCAAGAGAAATTTGAGCACTACCAACCATACAATTCTCTAGAGCTATAACCCAAGCACTGAGTGCAATAACTTCCCCATGGAATTAATTCAAATAAATTTCAAGATTACTTATAAGTCAAAGGAACTTAGCTTCTACTAATAATTGTGAAGACTAGCATTATCTCGCATCCATGTCATCCTATTGTTTCCTAGAAACCCTGGCAACACCTCAACCAAATCCAAGAATTTAAGAAAAAACGAACCAATATCAAGGCTCTCTGGAAGACAATGAGGTTCTTGCATTTTAGGAAAGAGCCACTGAGCCTAACTTGCAAAAGCACCAACAAGATTAACCCACACCCCAAGACCAGCAAGGTAAGGCTTCCAAATAATTTTTTGGAGTTCCACATAATCTGTTATATAATTCAGACTAAAACATTGTCGTGAGGCATATTGAGGAAAATTTCCAAAATCCTTTGGAGGATGATGAATAGACTGATGATTGAAAGTGCAAGGTGATGAAATTAACTCTAGCCCACTTCTCAAAGAAAGAAGCTCCATAGCCAAATTTAATTCCAATCACTCCCACCATTAAATAAGAATTAAATTCTTATGCTTCATTTTGTAGATGAAAGGAGAGATTTCAAGATACATAATAAGGTGCATGGGACACCTAGAGGAACATTTTGAAGACCGACGTAAGAAAATAATAAATCTATAGATCCCAATACCACATAGCCTTTTAACTAGATCCATAGAACATTTAGAGCATGAGGAAGATGTCCCATCCCCACTTTGAAACAAAGTTCCATATGTATCAAAATTTGAATGAAAGTGAATATGCCTGGGGACTCTAATGTTTTTTGGTTTTTATAATAGGCAAATAACTTAACTTGTGCATTTTATTCACATAACGTAAGAGGTGTGTTTTTTTCATTTGGTTTATCTTAGGTGGTTGGGAGAAATAATTGTTGGCCTCCCCACCTAGGTTCAATTCTTGCAACTAACATGTTGAGTTTTACTGTAATGGATTTGAGCCTTATTGTTGAATCTGATTAGTCCCTAAGGACCAAAACATGTATGTTCGTCATATGGAATATAAATATATTTCTCATCAGGAGGGGAGGAAACAAAAACATATGAGATGTGTTTTGGTTTTTGAAGTCCATTACTCGCATTATCAATATTTCCATTTTATGGTATTTTAGACATCACAATGCTCAATTTAACAAAATCTAATGATGTAAGACAACTATAAGTAATCAAAATTTGTTTTAATATTTTTGCATATGGAAAAATCTACTAATTGATCAAGTAACGAGTAATTAGCTTGCAACTAGTGTAAACATTATCATGTTAGCATTGTACTATGTGTAGTGTATGTTGAATCCTTAGTGGAAAAAAATGTTGGTGTATGTTTGAATCTATAGTAGTACAAAGGGTTAGCCCTTGCATACATTTAGCTATTTATGACCTTCTGTCACACTTACACTAGTATGACCACTTTGTTTTAAAGGCCAAACTTATTGGCACATAAAGTTGCCACACTTACACTAGTATGACCACTTTGTTTTAAACGCCATGCCACACTTACACTAGTATGACCACCTTGTTTTAAAGGCCAAAATTATTGGCATAAGGTTCCCACACTTACACTAGTATAACCACTTTGTTTTAAAGGAAGGCCAAACTTACTGACACATATGGTTTCCCTGATATATTTGATTTTTTTCCATGTTTCCCTCATTTCCAAGATGATAAGTAGGGAAAACCCTATATTATAGCTTATTAGGGCCACAAGGCTAGTCGACAATAAGGATGAAATCCATTGGAGAAATATAATCTATATGAGATCAACATGTCACTTGTGGGAATCAAACTTGGGTGGGGAGGACGATAATCATTCCTCCAACCACCTGAGGTAAATCCATTTGTATGTTAATGCATTAATTTGGTGGTACACTAGATAAAATATCCAATTTTTATAGAGTTTATATGTTAATGCATTAATTTTTGGCATACACAGTTTATATATATCTATATATCTATATATTAATTTAAAAATATTACATAAATTTTAAATAGATTTAAATTTTCTCATTATCAATGTTTTAAGTTTTATTAACTTATTATAATATTTTAGATTTTAGATTATATATATATATATGTATATCCTTTTAACATTAAAACTATCATCCAACCACTATTATACACACCCAGATAATTGAAAAATGCAGGTAAAAAAGACTACAAAAATATCATAAATTATAAAATAGTAATACTGAGTTAAAATATTGGTAATTAAAATATTGGTTTAATGAATAGTAATTAAAAGATTGGTTAAATTTAAATTTGAATACAATGGTCCAAAAAAGTAAGCATAAAACTCATGATATTGGTGCATTAATGAATGAAGAATGTGGGGAGGAAATTCTTGAACGAAGAGGAGGTGATCGAAATTTTTGTTGTCTGAAAACAACAACAGGGAGATCAAGTGGATTATTCATGGAGAGGGTAATTTTCTATTCCCTTTAATTTGTTTGTTTATCTCTTTGTTTATTAAATTGGTTAGCCAAGGAAAGGGAGTAGGCGATTGAGTAATTTTATGTAACCTCACAAATTATTTTCTTTGTTCAATCTACAGGTTAATCATGGGATTTCTTTCTCTCTCAAGCACTCTGATGTAATGTTGTCTATCTTATGGAGTGCTTCATAAATGTTGTGTGTATTGTTGTATGCATCAATGTCATGTGTAGTGTTATGGTATGCTTATAATGTGGGTTGTGTCCCGTGTAGTGTGTAGATGTTTATTTTTTGTGTCTGTTATTTGAGAGAGAAAGAAAGTCCAAGCTAAGGAGAATATGCACTAATGGTTGAAGGGAGAACTTGATAAACAAATAATACATTGAGAGTGATTTGGTACTCATGACAATATTTTCTTGAATTATTTTTAAATTCATTCTAGGCCCTTTATTCTGTTTCTTTTTTTGATGGGTTGGAATTTTATATACATGAGCTGGAGCAATGTTTCCAGTGCTTTTGGAGCATAGAATGAGGAGTTGTCAGTGATTTTGCAACAAAGAATGAGGAGTATCTAGCTCTTTTGCAACCACGAGTTTGCAAAGTTTCAATAGGAAATGAAAGGTTAGTATTGTTTGTGAATGGCATTTTTCTCCTTTGTTTCTTGGTGCAATTTACGAATATCTCTATGATATTTTTACAAAACATGTCCATTGCAAAATAATTATGCCAATTGAGTCATTTTTAGTCCTCTGTGTCAGTCTGTGTTCACATAAGTGTAACAAGTCATGTCACCCATCAATATTTTTGGTTATTGACAACATTGGTCTCTCTAAACCCCCAATTGAGCTCCTCCTTTTCTCATTTCATGCCATAACCCGATGAAATTGAAGTTGATTAAACCAAGATGTTGGGTAGCTTTTAACACAATGAAGCATAAATTAAGCATATTATGAGAAGGTGGTTTATTCAGTTGAGAGGCACCACCAAAAACCTGCATGTAGAGAGGTACCACCAAAAACCTTACACAGAAAACCCCTACAGAGCCAGATTTACACATTCATGAGAAATACCCAGCCCTTTCTATTGATTGTGAAATTCATAATTGTGAGGTCGAAAAAAACCCACAAATGGCCATCGTAGGGCTTAGTAGGAAAGAAATGTCGGCTACATAGCTAGTTATAGATCCAATTCTAGACAAATAGATACACATACTAGTTACAAATCCAATTATGTTTTAGAAACCTTTCTATTTAATACAACAATTCAATGAATCTTTTGACTTACTAAGAAATAACATTGAAATTACTTTTGATGGCATTTTCTCCTTGGTCTTTTCAATAGTATTATTGTCAAAGAGTGTGGGTGTTGTACGAATTGTACTCCAATAGCAAGAAATTGTACTTTGTTTTGAATATCATAGAAAACAGATTCTGCAGATGGTTTGAAGATGCATGTTGTAGTTACCATTTATATTGCTCGTGAAATATAGTTTTCAAGGGCTTCGAGGATTCCTTCATTTTCTCTGGAGTTGGTTTTTGTTTATTTCTAATTATGAGACAAAGGCTAACCTCTAAGTTATTTAGTATAAAAATATTTAAAAAAATACAATAAAAGGTGTACAATTATTTATAAGATCTGCATGAGAAACTATTTTTTCAAATAGGTCTTTGGTCATAAATCCAACTCGAGATTCTTGGGTGAAAATATTTCCCTGGCCTGTAATTAAACTCGGGATGCATGGATGAAAATGTGGTAGAAAAAGTCATACATATTTAGTAGTCATATCACTATTCTTTATTAATTAATTTGAATATCATTTATCTATTTTTTCTAATTTTTAGGATATGTATCCTAAGGTTTGAGAGATTTGTTTGTGTGGAGTCTGTGAAAAGAATAGAGAACACAACGTGAGAAATGATCAAGCGTTTAATTCCCACTTAACTTACCAGATTAGAATCTATAAGGGGATTCAATTTTTGGCTTTCAGCTCTTACATCCAAGATAGCCCACAGGCTCGATATTTTCCAAGTTTGTATTATTTCCTGTTAATGTGATTTATTTGGTGCTTAGATTTAAAATATACTAATATAGTGGTCAATTTTTTTTGTTGTAAATTTCAATATTGTTATGGAATTTTCTTGAAATATTAGACTCGTAATTCTTGAAATCACTAGCACTAATTGAGAATAATAACCAAATACATTTTCTCTTTGAGAAGATATTTCTAGAGTTGTTGGGTGAGGAGGGTATCTACAAGACCGAACACACACCATAGCTGTTTTCAAAAAACTACATTTATTCAGCGATACTATTTCTATTATGATTTCACCCACTATCGTCACTGCCTTAGTGCTTCTGTAAAATATACTGATATAATCGAGGAGAAGATCATTAAAATCTCTCAAGAGAATGATATTACCTGCAGAGCCTTCTCCTACTCTACGACCTAAAGACACAACTCTACACTTCGACTCAATAATTCATGGATTGATTTCCTTCCATTTCTTTTTTTTTCCTTCTTTACACTTAGAACCTCACTCTATTTATACAATCCCATGGTCCACGGACCATGGGTAGATCTCTCAAACTGACATTACATTAAAAAATGAGGGTGGAAAACCCTCTAACTCATTTACCATCTTCGCACTCCGCACCCACAAATCGCGGAGTCTTTACATCGGACTTAGTTCAAACTTGGGCTTTAAGCCCCAAAACTTTCCTTGGGGGGATCCCATGCCCAAAACCTCGAAACCTGCTGCAAACTATATTAACAATGGAGGAAAAAGGGAAAGAGGTTAACTTGGAAACTGATGAGGAGGAAGAAGACCTTGAGGATATCATAATAGAAGAGGATGAGGATGAGGGCATGGAGGAAGAAACCGAGGGTGTGGTCCCTCTAACCAAGCTTCCCGCATATGTCCCTCTGTGGAAAGGGAAGGCAAAGGTGCCCAAGGACTTGGACGATAATAAAAGCCCTCTACAAACTCTGTTGTTACCCGATGATACCATTTTCGAAGGAGCACACTTGGGAAGGGTGCCAAGATTAAAGATTGAAGACTGGGATCTTGCTGACCATGAGAAGTTCCCTCACTTGGCGATTGCACACCTGATGAAGCCAAAGAAACACACAACGGTGATAGTTATAGAGTTAGAGTCGTGCAAATGGTTGCGTGGGGTTGAAAAGGTAAGGTTGTTGAACCTGCTCTGGGTGCCACATTACCATCGTGCCCCAGTAACTATCTTCATCATCAGGTAGTTTCTCTACCTGGTGCACGATGGGTATCTATGGCTAGAGGAGCCCATCCCCATCATGGACCACCTGATGCATCAAATTACCTTACTCTCGTGTAAAGGAGAAGACCCCACAAAAATTTCGGAGGGTAAAAACAGTGATTTGGCCATTGCGGAGGTCATGAAAAAGAAATACAAGCTGGAGAAGAAAAATAGGGGCTACGCAATCTCTAGTATCATCAACAAGGCAGTCAGAGTTGCGACTAAGATACTAGTAGGTAAGGTCATGCGGAAGTGTCGCGAGGACGAGGTGCCTGTACCAGTGGTTGCACTTACCAAACAGTGCACGGAGGGGGTCCAGTTTAACTGGTCCGAATTCTTATGCAAGGAGTTCCTGGAGAATTGTTACGAGGCACGAGAGTAAGGGAAAACCTTCCACTATGCATGGCTTTTGCTTTCCACAGTGCTCATGGCTGGTAAATTGCCTGAGGATAGCCAGTTCTCCATAATTTCAAGGGATCTCCCAGAGGTCACCAAGTACGCTTTGATGTGGGCTACTAAAGACGTGCACCGCATCCACAACAGTAAAATATTTTGGGTGTTTATGGAGATGAACATCAGGATGGGGATTAATCGCAAGCTGCACTTATCACCCACTGTCTATAACAGCATACAAAGTTTCGCAGAATTTAAAGCGGACTTTCATCACATCTACCTCATGGTGCACAAGGACCCTGTAAAGAAGTGGAATGAACTACCCTATATGGCCACAGATTATGTGATCTTCGATGTACTTGAGACGTGGCCACCAAAATGAATCACTCCAGACATATCCGCGATGAAAACATTTGTTGCGCAGAAAAAGGAGGAGGAAAAACTGCGCATGGCACAGTTGACGGAAAAGAGAAGAAAAGAAACAACCACAACAAAGACGCAGGAGGCGCAGGAAGCTGCGCAGACAACAACAGAACAGCAGAAGGCCACATCAAAAGCACAAAAGGCAGAAGCAACGGAGCGTAAGGGCTGGAAGTCGCCTTTGCCTGAGCAGGAGCAAGAGATGGAAACAGAGATAGAGGAGGGCAGCATGGACCCACAGGCAACGTCGACACAATTGAAGCGCCAGTTCCCAAGAGAGAAGATGGGATCGTGCAAGAAGGTAAAAGTGTCTAAGGTGTCTATCAACCCAATCACCCTTACTAAGGGGGATCTGCACGATATAAGAGAGATGGTGCACGATGTCACCATAGAGGCCCTCTATAACTTTGCGGATGAGAATCAGATTATGTTGGGGGGCCTCCAAGCACAGATTCAGGAGTTGAAGGTGTGCACTCCTTAGGTTGGTACTCTCTCAACCAGCCTCGTAGTAGGAACATCCACAGCCGAGGAAATGTTTCATGCTCGTACGACCAACACAATAATGTTGCCATAGGGGGCACTGATTATAGCAAATGAGGCTAACATGCCTATGGTCAGTGCATTGAAAGGAATAGGGATCAATATGGTTGCGCTCCCATAGGAGACACTTTATGTTCTGCAAGATGGGATTACTATAGAACTGCGGGTAGGAAGAGCCGTGCATTGTAGGTATTGAGTGAACAGAGGATCAACATGGAGCATTTGAGCTTGCAGCGCGATGAGGTTGTCTCTTAGAACCGGAAGATGGTATAGGCAATTGAAGAAGCCTGCCAGATGGTCCCTGAGTTGGCCATCCCAGCAGAAGCGCCAACAGAGGCGCGTATCCAGAGGTTAGTAGCAAGGGTGCATGAGGCATGAGAAGAAATGGCCAAGGTTCAGTAGGAGTTGAACCTCCAGATAGCAGAGCTGCGATTCAAGGCGCAACCTTCAACACCTCTAGAGGTAAGAGAATAGCATGCCAGCGCATAGAGATGTGGTTGAAGCCGTAATCTTCAACACCTCTAGAGGTAAGAGAATAGTGCATCAGTGCCATTACATTGGGGATGGAGGAGATCAGCAGTGTAGTAAAAGACTGCACCAAAATGCTGGAAGAATCGTTTGAGGTCCTCACCACTCTGCAGGAGGACCCAAACATACAACGCTTAGAAACAAAGGCGCATGAGCCATAGCAACAGTATGACAATGTCAAAGGGACTGTGCAGACGGTGGCCCTTACACAGAGGATCGCACGGATGCAACATGCCAAAGTGCTTAAGGAGTAGGTAGACGTAGTGTGACATATAGAAGAGGCTCGGAAGGCATGCGTCTAGCCTTGGAATGATGGGGCCTTCATTATCACAACAACAATTGAAGGCAATCTCACGCAGATGTAGGGGATGCAAGAGCAGCTACAGGGAAGCAGTTTAGATATCGCGGTCTTCGAATAGCGCATCCAGGAGATACAACAGGCAGCTACTCAGTGCGCTGCCAACCTGGTAGCGGTCCGAGCAAAGTTGGGAGGTCTCCGCACGAAGATCTCTGCACCGACAGAGTGACTCGAGGGTGAGTCACGATGTTTGTGTTGGGGGTCTGTTGGGCACGGGATCCCCAAGGCAAGTTTTGGGGCTACGAGCCCAAGTTTTGACTAAGTTTAATGTAAAGACTCCGCGATGTGTGGGCACGGAGCGTGAAGATTTTAAATGAGTCAGAGGGTTGTTCACCCTCGTTTTTGTAATGTAAAGTCATCTTGAGAGATCTACCCATGGTCTACAAACGATGGGATTGTATAAATAGAGCGAAGCTCTAAGTTGTAAAAGAAGACAAGAAAGAATCAATAGAATAAAATAGAATGAATGACAATGAATTGAGTTTGATCTAAGTATAGGGTGATTCGTTGGGTTGTAGAGTGGGAGAAGGCTCTGCAGCTAAGTGCAAAGAGGCCTAGTAGTTCGCAGCTGAGTGCGCAGGGTAGGTTGAGTTGGTAATCAATTAAAGCAATAATAAAGAAGTTTTACATTATTTATGTGTATCATTTCCTGTTTTCTGCTTTGAAGTATATTGGGCATGGCTTGTAAGGTTACTATTTATTTGTTGCGTGAATTTATATGAGTATGATGAATAAGTGAATATAAGATAAAGTATATGTTTACGCAATAATAACTAATAATTATAGGAAGATAAGGAAGATTCGTAGTGTAACTTGGGGATATAGTGCAGATCACTACTCTGGCAGTGCAAAACCTCAACAGCCCCTGGTTAGGGCTGCGCGAAAGTGAATTCAATAGGACGCTAAGGCCTTGCAGGTCAGGAAAGTGTGCAGAGTAACCTGCATGAAGGTATTCACATTTGGACTAAATCAACCCCTTAGACATCTCAAGGGTGTGGAAACTTGGTTTCAACATCCCCCCATACTGCTTCGGGTGAGACCTCAGTCTGCACTCCGAGGGTTGTTGCCGAAACGGCCAGTAGCACAGTGATTTGTTTGGCTAAATAACACTGAACCTAGGTCAAGCCCCATCAAGCCAATAATTGGTCTCTCAAAACCCCCAATTGAGCTCCTCCTTTTCTCATTTCATGCCATAACCCGATGAAACTGAAGTTGATTAAACCAGGATGTTCTCTAGCATTTAACCCAATGAAGCCTATTATGCGTGGGTAGATTAAGAATATTATGAGAAGGTGATTTATTTAGTTGAGAGGCACCACCAAAAACCTTACACGGTAAAACCCTACAGAGCCAGATCTACACATTCATGAGAAAGACCTAGCCCTTTCTATTGATTGTGCAATTCATAACTGTTGTATTAAACAGAAAGGTGTCTAGATGAATAGCTACATAGCCCAGTTACAAATCCAATTATGTTTTAGACACCTTTCTGTTTAATACAACAATTCAATGAATCTTTTGACTTACTAAGAAATAACATTGAAATTACTGTTGATGGCATTTTCTCCCTGGTCTTTTCAATAGAATTATTGTCAAAGAGTGTGGGTGTTGTAGAAATGTACTCCAATAGCAAGAAATTGTACTTTGTTTTGAATATCACAAAAGTGGATTTTGTAGATGGTTTAGGGATGCATGTTGTAGTTACCATTTATATTTCTCGTGAAATATAGTTTTCAAGGGCTTTGAGGATTCCTTCATTTTCTCTGGAGTTGGTTTTTTTTTATTTCTAATTATGAGACAAAGGCTAACCTATAAGTTATTTAGTATAAAAATATTAAAAAAAATACAACAAAAGGTGTATAATTATTTATAAGATCTGCATGAGAAACTATTTCGTCAAATAGGTATTTGGTCATAAATCCAACTCAGGATTCCCAAGTGAAAATATTTCCCTAGCCTATAATCAAACTCGAGATGCATAGATGAAAATGTGGTAGACAAAGTCATATATATTTAGTAGTCATATCAATATTTTTTATTAATTAATTTGAATATCATTTATCTGTTTGTTCTAATTTTTAGGATATGTATTCTAGGGTTTTAGAGATTTGTTTGTGTGGAGTCTGTGAAAAGAATAGAGAACACAACCTGAGAAATGATCAAGCGTTTAATTCCCACGTAACTTACCAGATTAGAATCTATAAGGGGATTCAATTTTCAGCTTTCATCTCTTACATCCAAGAAAGCCCACAAGTTCGATATTTTCCAGGTTTGTATTATTTCCTGTTAATGTGATTTATTTGGTGCTTAGATTTAAAATATACTAATGTAGTGGTCAAATTTTGTTTTGTAAAGTTCAATATTGTTATGGCATTTTCTTGAAATATTAGACTCGTAATTCTTGAAATCACTGGCACTAATTAAGAATAATAACTAAATACATTTTCTCTTTCAGGAGATATTTCTAGAGTTGTTGGGTGAGGAGGGTATCTACAAGACCGAATGCACACCATAGTTGTTTTCAAAAATTACATTGATTCGGCGATATTATTTCTATTATGATTTCACCCACTATCGTCACTTCCTTGGTGCTTCTGTAAAATATACCGATATAATCAAGGAGAAGATCACTAAAATCTCTCAAGAGAATGATATTTATGTTTGTGAAGATTTTTCCATTTGGATTTAGAAAATATACCCATTGAGTGCATCTCTCTCTATCATCATTGCTATATGGAATTTCAGTTAGGATTGGCAAGTATATTATGTTCATCTAGTAAGTATCACCTGGTACAACACATGTTCTGCATCAATACCCATCACATGTTCATCGATGTATTTTGAAGTCCTCATCGATGTGTTAGTAACTTAGTAGTCAATGAGTTTTTGATTTGTTAAGAAATAACGGTGAAATTACTTTACTTTTTATGGTGTTTTCTCCACACCTGTGCCCCTGATCTTATTATTGTTATTTACATTCAAAGAGTGTGCATGTGTGTCACATTATTATCGTTCATGATTAAGCCAACCAGAGAAGGCTCCTCTTTTTTAAATCCAATCCAAACCATAGAGATTGACTTAAATAATAATAATAATCCCCAGTTGAAATGATTCCAAATCAACCCCCAATTGCTTTCAACATTCGGAAACATCATGTGTATAATTCCTAAATAGGTGAGGCTTAGTAGCCTTAGGAAACCCTAGTTGAGTTTTGGTTATGAGTCCAACATCCATGCAGCCTTGGAATATGGCATGGGGGTGATTGGTTGAAAGAAAGATTTGGCTCAACCAATCTATGGTTGGGTGGTTTCTGGAAGTCCCGTACTCGATTGGATTTTGCATTCATTAATAAGAGTTAGTTGGTATTTTATGATAAAATGCATTGGTTCATATGTGGCATTTATGGTTTATGTATCCTTATTATTTCTGTTTTTTATATGCTAGTTATGAGTATGTTTTATGACAATGATGATTTATGGATCTCATCATGTTTTGATTGTAAGTGAATGTACAATGAATGTATGAAATAATATATGATGATGCAGCTAATGTGATAAGGAATCAATGCTTCTTAGAGATTCTTAGATAAGTATGAGACCCTTATGCTCAGATGTGTTGTTATGACCTATAGATTGTATATTCGTGACATGTTGGATGAAAGTCTTGTCATGTTTAGTAGGGGTCCAATCGAGTCTTTTTTCAAATATTTGCATTTGTATCAATGTCTCGATGTTACTTTTCATTTCTGAAGGTTTCATGGAGTTATGGGCAGTGGCCTGAGTCCTAGCCCTTAAAAGGTGGCATAGAAACCAGGGTCACAAGCTCAGAATTACCTGAAAAAAGACCTCATTTGCTTGCATACCCATGCTGGGAGAGTGCTTGGAGGGCCCCAGTCACATGTATGCCAATGTCATGGGAGCGACTGAGGCTATAGGGCAATGAAGTGTCAAGTTTTCTCAAGGGTTGAACAGATGGAAGGGTTGGTTGGCTCATGTGGGTTGTTTGACATAGGAAGAAGGTTAGATTGGTTGTTTTTTTGTTGGTCCCACTTCCTTAACCGTACATGGGGATTTGAATAATATTTTAGCAGTCACTCGTCACATGTTTACCCCAGCGGACTAGTTAACTTAGGTAAGTATGGGAGGAGGGTGTTACAGAATCAAAGATCTTTTTGTATGGAGTGCCTTAACAGAACATCCCTTCACTATCAATCTAAATCCCTATGTGATTTTTTTTTAAAGAAACGATTAATGATTTTGCATTAATAATACTACATTATGGGCTAGAACCCTTAGAAGATCTTTTTGTTCTCTGAAAATGTAAATATTCACCAAACCATACAAAATTAGTGTCATCTCTAGGGTTACATTTCTTCCCTAATCTAAATATATATCTCTTTTATGAATATACATAAGATCCCAAGTATAAGAAGGTATTTACATTACAACGTATATCAACAATTTTTTGTAATGTAATGTCGGCTTGAGAGATATATCCATGGTCCACAGACCATGGGATTGTATAAATAGAGTGAGGCTCTAAGTTGTAAAAGAAGACAAGAAAGAATCAATAGAATAAAATGGAATGAATGACAATGATTTCAGTTTGATCTAAGTATAGGGTGAGTCGTTGGATCGTAGAGTAGGAGAAGGCTCTGTAGCTAAGTGCACAGAGGCCTAGTAGTCCGCAGCTGAGTGCATAGACCCCTGCAGCTGAGTGCACAGGGCAAGTTGAGTCGGTAACCGATTAAAGCAATAATAAAGAGAAGTTTTACATTAATTCTTTGTATCATTTCCTTTTTTTGCTTTGAAGTATATTGGGCATGGCTTGTAAGGTTACTATTTATTTGCTGTGCAAACTTATATGATTATGATGTATAAGTGAATATAAGATAAAGTATCTGTTTACGTGAAAATAACTAATTATTATAGGAAGATAAGTAAGATCCGCAATGTAACTTGGGGATATAGCGCAGATCATTGCTCTAGCAGTGCAAAAACTCAACAACCCCTGGTTAGGGCTGCGCGAAGGCGAATTCAACAGCGCGTGAAGGCCTTGCAGGTCAGGAAAGTGCGTGGAGTAACCTGTGCGAAGATATTCATATTTGGACTAAATCGACCCCTTAGACATCTCAAAGGTGCAAAAACCTGGTTTCAACATCCCCCCATACTGCTTCGGGTGAGACCTCAATTCGTGCTCCGCGGTTTGTTGTTGAAAGGGCCAATAGTATAGCGATTTTTTTGGCTAAATAACATCGAACCTGGGTCAGACCCCATCAAGCCAACAGTTGGTCTCTCCAAACCCCCAATTGAGCTCCTCCTTTTCTCATTTCATGCCATAACCCGATGAAATTGAAGTTGACTAAACCAGGATGTTGGCTAGCATTTAACTCGATGAAGCATGTTATGTGTGGGTAGAATAAGCATATTATGAGAAGGTGATTTATTCAGTTGAGAGGCACCACTAAAAACCTACATATAGAGAGGCACCACCAAAAACCTTACACGGAAAAACCCTACAGAGCCAGATCTACACATTCATGAGAAAGACCCAGCCCTTTCTATTGATTGTGCAATTCATAACTGTGAGGTTGAGAAAACCCTAGAAATGCCCATCGTAGGGCTTAGTAGGAAAGAAATGTCAGCTACATAGCTAGTTACAGATCCAATTCTAGACGAATAGCTACATAGCCTACTTACAAATCCAATTATGTTTTAGAGACCTTTCTATTTAATACAACAATTCAATGAATCTTTTGACTTACTAAGAAATTACTTTGAAATTACTTTTGATGGCGTTTTTTCCCTGGTTTTTTCAATAGAATTATTGTCAAAGAGTGTGGGTGTTGTAAAAATTGTAATTTGTTTTGAATATCACAAAAGTGGATTCTGCAGATGGTTTGGGGATGCATGTTGTAGTTACCATTTATATTGTTCGTGAAATATAGTTTTCAAGGGCTTTAAGGATTCCTTCATTTTATCTAGAGTTGGTTTTTGTTTGATTTCTAATTATGAGACAAAGGCTAACCTATAAGTTATTTAGTATAAAAATATTAAAAAAATACAATAAAAGATGTACCATTATTTATAAGATTTGCATGAGAAACTATTTCGTCAAATAGGTATTTGTCATAAATCCAACTCGGGATTCCTAGGTGAAAATATTTTCCTGGCCTGTAATTGAACTCGAGATGCATGGATGAAAATGTGATAGACAAACTCATATATATTTAGTAGTCATATCAATATTCTTTATTAATTAATTTGAATATCATTTATCTGTTTGTTCTAATTTTTAGGATATGTATTCTAGGGTTTTAGAGATTTGTTTGTGTGGAGCTTGTGAAAAGAATAGAGAACAAAACCTGAGAAATGATCAAGCGTTTAATTCCCACTTAACTTACTAGATTAGAATCTATAAGGGGATTCAATTTTCAACTTTCATCTCTTACATCCAAGAAATCCCACAGGCTCGATATTTTCCAAGTTTGTATTATTTCCTGTTAATGTGATTTATTTGGTGCTTAGATTTAAAATATACTGATGTAATGGTCAAATTTTGTTTTGTAAAGTTCAATATTGTTATGGAATTTTCTTGAAATATTAGACCTGTAATTCTTGAAGTCACTGGAAATAATAACCAAATACATTTTCTCTTTGAGAAGATATTTCTAGAGTTCTTGGGTGAGGAGGGTATCTACAAGAACAAATGCACACCATAGTTGTTTTCAAAAACTACATTTATTTGGCGATACTATTTCTATTATGATTTCACCCACTATCATCACTACCTTGGTGCCTCTGTAAAATATACCGATATAATCAAGGAGAAGATCACTAAAATCTCTCAAGAGAATGATATTTATGTTTGTGAAGATTTTTCCATTTCGATTTAGAAAATATACCCATTGAGTGCATCTCTCTCTGTCATCCTTGCTATATGGAACTTCAGTTAGGATTGGCAAGTATATTATGTTCATCTAGCAAGTATCACCTGGTACAACACCTATTCTACATCAATACCCATCACATGTTCATCAATGTATTTCAAAGTCCTCATCGATGTGTTCGTAACTTAGTAATCAATGAATGTTTTGATTTGTTAAGAAATAACGGTGAAATTACTTTACTTTTTATGGTGTTTTCTCCACACCTGTGCCCCTGAGCTTATTATTGTTATTTACAGTCAAAGAGTGTGCATGCGTGTCACATTATTATCGTTCAAGATTAAGCCAACCAGATAAGGTTCCTCTTTTTTAAATGCAATCCACACCATAGTGATTGACTTAAACAATAATAATAATCCCCAATTGAAATGATTCCAAATCAACCCCCAATTGCTTTCAACATCTGGAAACATCGTGTGAATAATTCCTAAATAGGTGAGGCTTAGTAGCCTTAGGAAACCCTAGTTGAGTTTTGGTTATGAGTCCCACATCCATGCTTGGAATATGGCATGGGGGTGATTGGTTGAAAGAAAGATTTGGTTCAACCAATCTATGGCTGGGTGGTTTGTGGAAGTCCCATACATGATTTGATCATTAATAAGAGTTACTTTCCTTGGTATTTTATGAGAAAATGCATTGGTTCATATGTGGCATTTATGGTTTATGTATCCTTATTATTATTATTATTTTATATGTTGGTTATGAGTATGTTTTATGACAAGGATGATGTATGGATCTCCTCATGTTTTGATTATAAGTGAATGTACAATGAATGTATGACATAATATATGATGATGCAACTAATGTGATAAGGAATCAATGCTTCTTAGCGATTCTTAGATAAGTATGAGACCCCTATGCTCAGATGTGTTGTTATGACATGTAGATTGTATATTCGTGACATGTTTGATGAAATTCTTGTCATGTCTAGTAGGGGTCCAATCAAGTCTTTTTTCAAATATTTGCATTTGTATCAATGTCTTGATGTTACTTTTCATTTCTGAAGGTTTCATGGAGTTCTGGGCAGTGGCTTGAGTCCTAGCCCTGAAATGGTGGCATAAAAACCAAGGTCACAAGCTCAGAATTACCTGAAAAAATACCTCAGTTGCTTGCATACCCATTCTAGGAGAGTCCTTGGAGGGCCCCAATCACATGCATGCCCATGTCATGGGAGCGACTGAGGCTCTAGGGCAATGAAGTGTCAAGTTTTCTCAAGGGTTGATCACATGGAAGGGTTGGCTAGCTCATGTAGGTTGTTTGACATAGGCAAAAGGTTAGATTGGTTATTTTTTGTTGGTCCCACTTCCTTAACTGTACATGGGGATTTGAATCAGATTTTAGTAGCCACTCGTCACATGTTTACCCTAGCGAGGCTGGTTAACTTGGGTAAGTGTGAGAGGAGGGTGTTACAGAATTAGAGACCTTTTTGTATGGAGTGCCTTAACAGAACATCCCTTCACTATCAATCCAAATCCCCATTCGATTCTTTTTTAAAGAAACAATTAAGGGTTTTGCATTAATAATACTATATTATGGGCTAGAACCCTTAGAAGATGTTTTTGTTCTCTGACAGTGTAAATATTCACCAAACCATACAAAATTAGTGCCATCTCTAAGGTTACATTTCTTCCCTAATCTAAATATATATCTCTTTTATGAATATACATAAGATCCCAAGTATAAGAAGGTATTTACATTACAATCTATATCAACAATTTTTTTTAACTAAAGCCAATATACTCGTCCTTAATTTCTCCCATCAACAATGTCCAACACTAGGATTGTCATTCCTTTGCAAGTGAAGAAGCTTTTTCTTATTAGGAACTACACTAGGAGCAACACCTCCAAGAGAAAGATGAGCACTGCCAACCTACAATTCTCTAGAGATGTAACTTGAGTGTTGAGTGCAATAACTTCCTCATGGAATTCATTCAAAGAATTTTCCAGACTACTCAGAAGTCAGAGGAAAATAACTTCTAATAATAGTTGTGAAGAATAGAATTGTCTCCCATCCATGTAATCGTGTTGTTTCCTAGAAACCCTTGAAACACGTCAACCAAATCCAAGACTTTAAGAAACAACGAACCAATATCAAGGCTCTATGTAAGACAATGAGGTTCTTCCATTTGAGAAAGTATCACTGAACTTGACTTGCAAAAGCACCAAAAAACTTAACCCACACCCTAAGACCAGCAAGGTAAGGCTTCCAAAAAAATTTCTGGAGTTCCACATAATCTGTTATAAAATTGAGACTGAAACACTACCATGAGCCATACTGAGGAAAAGTTTCATATCCAACCCAAAATCCTTTAGAGGATGATGAATAGACTGATGATTGAAAGTGTAGGGTGGTGAAATTAACTCCAATCCACTTCTCAAATAAAGAATCTCCATAGCCATATTGATTTCCAATTTCTCCCATGAAATAAGAATTAAATTCTTATGCTTCATTTTGCAGATGAGAGGAAATATGTCGAGACACATAATAAGGTGCATGGGATGCCTACAGGAAAATTTTGAAGACCGACCTCAGAAAATAATAAATCTCTAGATCCCAATACCACTTATCCTTTTAACAAGAGTCGTAGACCATTTAGAGCAGGAGGAAGATGTCCCATCCCCTCTTTGAAACAAAAATTTTCCATAGGTATCAAAATTTGAATGAAAGTGAATATGCCTTGGGGCTCTCATCATGACTATGGTATATAGATGATTTTGAAATTTCCTTGATCCAAATATAATCTTCCTTGGCCCAACACATAGCCTTTATTTTCCAAAGTGTCTTCCACTGAATTCAAATGTCTGCAAACATGGAAAAAATCCATATGCTCAAATTGAGAGAGAAGTAATATAATCCTTTGGAGAATAAGAGGGAAATCAAATCTTGACTCCAGCGTAGCCTTTACCATCTAAAAATTTATAAACATTCAATGAATGAATACTATAATAATGTTAAAATTTGGGTAGGAACAGAGCACGGGTTTTCAGATCTAGGGTTTGAAGCTGGACAAAAACAGGGTCAGGATTGCAAGACTGTTCAGGAGGGGACAGATCTTGACTGGTCAAATGGTAAACGAGGGGTCCATAGGGACCCCCACATACAAACAAATCATTATGAATAAACAACCGACTCAGAAGGGGGTGCAGATAGAAGGGCTTGATAGGTCAAGGACAAAAGAAGAGACCAGTAAGAACAGAAATGAAAACAGGGATAAAGCATAGCAGTCTGCCAATAAACTGAACGGGAAAGAGAATACCCGCAGAATCAACGGAAATAGAAAGGATAAGGAGGAACAAGCAAACGCAGCATAGAAGAATAATAGATAAGAAGAGCAGGAACACCCGGAGTACACAGCTACGGAGGAAGAAAATGAAATAGAGGACAATACGCAAGAGAATCTTACTCATAAACCAACTCGGGGACCATGCAAACCCAGAGTAGCAGAAGTCTTGAGAGTAGTACTAACGGATCCCGAAATACAAGCCTACAGAGACCACATGGCTGAGCATGCAGTGGTTTATAGATTTATGGGACTGTGGCCAACGGAAAAGGAATTATGTCAGTGGATTAAACAACATTGGAGACCCAAAGGAGATGTCAGCCTGCACCTGGGAGCAAAAGGCTTCTTCACAGTTGTGTTCTCCAATCTGGAAGATTTGTATAGAGTCTTTGATGGAGGCCCCTACTTCTTCGCTTCAGCAGGCCTCTACATGAAAACTTGGAAGCCTAATTTTGTACTAGAGAAGGAAATTTTCAAGAAGCTCCCAGTCTAGATCTGACTCTTGCGCTCCCAATAGACTATTGGGGTCTGGCCGCACTCAAACAAATAGGGGACAAGTTAGGAACATTCATCAAAGCTTCAGAAGCCACATTACAAAGACGATACACTTCTTGCGCTCAGATTTGTGTGGATATGGACGTTTCATGAGCTTTGCATGAAGGTCTATGGCTAGAATACAGAGACGAGGACTATTTTCAAGTTATCGACTATGAGAAAATTTTGTTTCGTTGCAGAAAGTGCCATGAACATGGAAACTTAATAAGATAATGCCCTTTAAACAGGACAACGGATACACAAACGAAGGATCAGGAAGGAAAGCTTAAGGACACCTTCACTCGTCCAAAAGCTAGACAGAGAGCACACAGAAGGCGACCAAACAAAACAAGCGAAGCACAAGCTAACACAAGCAACGCTTTTAAAGTACTGGAAAGTGGAAAGGATATAGAGAACCAGAATAAGGAGAACACAAACTATGAAGCAAATAAAGTAGCAACAGTAGCAGCAACCAAAGGAGCAGAAGAGGAAAATCCACACAGCACAAAAATCAATCAGGAGGGCACAAAAGAAGCAGATGAAGACTCAGAAATGGTCACAAGTGATATAGGCAGTGAGGATATGGAACTCCAGGAGATTCTAGGGTTGGAAGGAGTCAATATTCCAGACATGGTGGAAGAATGGAGGAAAAAATGGGTGGAAAACATCTCGGAGGAAGAAATACGGAAAATCAATGCAGTCATCATAGGCAAGCAAAAGGCCGAAATGGAAATGCATAACAGGAAACTGGGAGTAGTAAAAGGAAAAGGAGCTAGAACGAAGAGTGTACTTCAAATAAACTCGAGCTCAACTCAGAAGAAGAAAAGAGGGTGAAGAACAAACATTGAAGTACTTCAGGAAATAGGATATATGCTCATTAACTCGGGTAAGATGAAAGCTCTTGATGCCTTCTCTTTTGGTTCTTAAATATCAAGTGTTTTAAAATGAAATTCTTCTCATGGAATGTTAGAGGGCTCAATGGCCAAACAAAACATAGATTGTTAAAAAGGAAAATTCATCAGGAAAAGCCGGATTTAATTTTGGTACAAGAAACTAAATGTGCAAATAACATTATTCAAATTGTAAATAGAAGGCTAGGTAGAAGATTGGAACACATGAGTATAGATAGTTAGGGATGGGAGGGAGGTCTAGTAACATGGTGGGATCCTCATGTCCTCAAGATCCTTTCCTCGGAAGCTTCCAGACACTTTTTAGCCTTAGAATGTCAAGTAATAGGCAACTCAGATGTTTATTTATGCATCAATGTCTATGGGCCTAAAAAATTAGAAGAAAAGCTCAAGCTAATAAATTCGCTAATGAAGCTGCAGCAGAGGTATCCCAGAGCGAAGGTCATCATAGGAGGGGACTTTAATATGATAACCTCGCTGTCGGAAAAAAAGGGAGGAATCAGAAAGCTAAACAAGGATTCTGAATCTTTTGTAGAGTTCATAATGTCATCAAGACTGGTAGATATTCAGCCCAGGAGTGGGGCTCACACTTGGAACAACAAAAGGGGCGGGGAAAGACAGATTGCTTCCCATCTAGATAGATTTCTTGTCTCTGAAAGTCTGTTACTGGAGGTTGTGATCGCACACTCTGACATTCTTCCCTGTGGAGGTTCTGATCACTGGCCAATTTCTCTAACGACCACGATACAAGGCATGCCTAGAAACAAACCCTTCAGGTTTGAAAAATTTTGGCTGGACCACCCAGATTTCATCCAGCTTGTAGGAAAATGGTGGCAAGAACCAGTGGAAATTAGAGGCACTAAAATGTACAAACTGCAGGGAAAATTAAAACACATTAAGAATAGAATTAAAGAATGGAACATAAAGGTCTTTGGAAACATATTCAAAGAGAAAATCAAGATAGAAGAGCAACTAGAGAAGATACACAGCGAGTGGATTCAGGGAATCAGTATTTCAGACACAATGGATCAGGAAAAACTGTTGATGCAACAATGACAAGAAAAATGTCAACAGGAAGAAACGTTGTGGAGACAAAAATCCAGAATTCAATGGCTCAAGGAAGGAGAACATAATACCAAATTCTTTCATAGATCGGCGCTGGACTATAGAGGGGTTAACAAGATCCTCAGCCTCAAAAATGATCAAGGGGAGCGTATTGAGAATCATCAAGGCATCACTACCTTACTCACGGAGCATTTCAATAATATTGCTCAGGAACCAGAGATAGACAGAACTGAAGCCATTGGGAACCTCATCAAATCAATTCCCGAATCTATTTCCAATGAACAAAACCAAGCGTTAAGCAGAGAAGTCTCATTAGAAGAAGTGGAGGAAGCAGTAAAGGAAATGCCCAATGACAAAGCGTTGGGCCCTGATGGCTTCACCATAAATTTTTACAAAGCATGCTGGGAGATTGTTAAATTGGAGGTATGGGAGGTGGTGGAGGACTCTCAGCGCTCAGCATCGATTTTGAAATCTTTGAACTCCACTTTCCTAGCTCTAATCCCCAAAGAAGAGGAAGCCACAACCCCTGCCAAATTCCGTCCTATTGCTCTGTGTAACGTCCTATACAAGATTATCTCTAAGGTCATAGCCAACATATTGAAGCCTATTCTTCCAGGCCTCATCTCCGAAGAGCAATCTAGCTATGTTGAAGGGAGACAAATCTTGGACAACATATTGTTGGCACAAGAGATGGTCCATACTCTGCAATCCAGAAAAGTCACAGGCATGATGATGCAACTTGACCTGTCGAAGGCTTACGAAAAAGCAAGCTGGAATTACTTGGAAGCAATCCTCACAGCCTTCAGGTTTGCAAGTCATTGGATCAGATGGATTATGGCCCTAATCAAATCAACCAGATTTTCCATTCTAGTCAATGGCACCCCGGCCAACCAATTTACCCCCTCTCGAGGGCTTAGACAAGGAGACCCTTTGTCCCCTTTCCTTTTTGTAATTTTAATGGAAGGATTGAGCAGGCTCATTCGGCAGGCTAAGGAGGAAGGTAAGATCAAGGGATTGCAACCACTACCCTCCATTCCAGCAACCACGCATCAACAGTTCGTGGACGATACTATGCTGCATGGATCACCTACTGTAAAAGAAGCTCAAGGTTATAAGAACATCCTAAAACTGTTCAGCGAGGCCTCAGGTATGGACATTAACCTTTCTAAATCAACCATATTCTTTTTCAATACGAATGTTGTGGTTCATAGAAACCTCTCGCGCATTCTAGGCTTCTGAAGAGGCAATCTGCCTTCCAGGTACCTAGGAGCTCCTCTTTCTGATAAATTATGGCAAAAATCTCATTGGGAAAAACTCCTTGACAACCTAAAGAAAAGATTCCAGCACTGGACTCACAGGGTTCTCAATTTTGCTAGAAGGTTAGTGCTCACCAAAGCGGTCCTACAGGCTATCCCGCAATATATGCTTTCCATCATCCTGGCTCCCCAAGGAATCCTTCAACAAATTAGAACCATCCAGAGGACGTTCCTTTGGGTAATGCAGAGAAAAGGAAGTGGTCGCTAGTTGCTTGGAATAAACTTTGCAAAACAAAGATCTTAGGCGGGTTAAACCTTCTAGACCCCTTCACCACAAACAAAGCTTGTGGAGCCAAACTTTGGTGGAAATGGATGACGAAGCCTAATTTACCCGTGGGCTCGCCACTGGACAGCCAAATATGCCCCCTCACAAAGTAACTAGGAATTAATTAGGATGCAAGAGAGTCCAGAGGGCTCCCCAATTTGGAATCTAGCAAGGAAAAACATGGATATTATTCAGGAGAATAGTTTCTGGGAAATTCGCAATGGCGAAATAGCCCTCTTTTGGGAGGACGCGTGGCAACAACATCCCAAATTGGAAAAACCAGAACTCACAGAATTACAAAGAAGACTGCAAGAACAGTGGAGGCTAACGGTTCACCACTATTGGTCGCAGGATAGCAGTGACATGGCATGGAGAAAATGGGAAAAAAGCGAAATAGAGAACATAGGGGAAGGTAACACGAATGCCACCAACCTAAACAACATATTAGATAAAAGGAAAATCAGGAAAGCAGAGGACAACGACAAGCTAAGATGGGGAAATCAAGGAGGGGGTAATTTCACACTCAAAGAGGCTCGGTTATGCATCAAAAAGGTAGAGCAGGTGGACAAGGTAGCTTGGAGCAGTAACGTTTGGGACTCCCAAAGCTGGCCGAAAATTAGAACCTTCCTTTGGCTGCTAATGCACAGGAAGACGCTAACATGGGAGAATCTTCGGAAAAATGGTTTCAGTGGCCCCTCAAAATGTCCACTTTGAAACAGAGAAGAGGAGACCATGAACCATATTTTCAACAATTGTGACTTTGCCAACACTCTGTGGAATTAGGTCGAAAACGTCATCTAGCAAACAGACAAGAACAGAGACTCTATCCAGGAAACCATTGAGAAATGGCGAGGAAACTTCTCGGGCAATCAAAGAGTAAACACCATCTGGAAAATATTACCAGGGTTCATCACCTGGACTCTATGGAAAGAAAGAAACAGAAGGGTGTTTCGTGATGAAACAAGAAATATTACCCATTCTCTTGAGACCATCAAGCAAAACATAAAACAACTGGTCATGATAAAATGAAAAACAGATCAGAACGACAAAGCTACGGGTGAAGACTTACGAATTTTGAAGACCTTTGATTTGGACAGAGAAGCTGATAGTCTAATGACCAGGCATCAACAGGAACTCAGAACCACCCCAAACATTTGGAAGCGACCTCCACCCGACTTCCTCAAGCTGAACTTCGATGGGGCCTCGAGAGGCAACCCCGGTCTCGCTGGCATCGGAGGGGTCATCAGGAACAGTGATGGTGAAATTCTTCATATTTACAGCAGAGCATCGGGAGAAGGTATGAACAACGAAATGGAATTTACAGCATTGGAGCAGGGCCTTAGAATTCTACGAAGCCTCCAAGTGGGTGCTGCTGTAATTGAGGGGGACTCTCAGCTTTCCATCACAGCAGCCAAGGGAATGTATGCTGGGGTGAAGGCGAGCAAGGTAACGCAACATTGGAGATTAACAAAGGTCACAGAAAGCATAGCAGAACACTTGGGGTGGCTGAAAGGGTTGGTATTTCAGGCAGTACACCGCAAGGCCAACACCGTAGCTGACCACTTGGCGAACGTCGGCATAGAGAACCCCACCACGATTTGGGACAGCTGTTGGCAGGACGTCAGCTACCCGGATTTAAAAAAGGATTGTACCCGGCTCTCAAGGCAGGATTTATTGAATGAGAGATAGGTGCAGGCGAGCGAGGTGTGTCATACGCATAACGGAATGACAATGATAACAGTGAATGCTAAGAAAGGAAGTAAAGGACTGCAGGAGAATGAAGGACAAACAGGTCAGGAGCAATTAATGCTCAAGCAGGCGAAGGCAAAACATAGTGTTACTATGACCATGACAGGAAGGCGCCGCCAATCCAAAATCGGGCGAGGGGACACCTGGATAAATACAGAGAAGATCAGGAAGAGTGATCGCAAAGGAAATCTGAGGGATCATCAATGGAATTCCAACCCATTAACTAGCAATTATGATAACCAGACAAGACAGCATCAGAGCAACAAACGAAGGGGTTATGATGTGATGAGCATCACCATCTATTTAAATAGAAATGCAAGCTCCGCAACGAGCATCAGTTCTACTTTAAGCGAGCGAAAGAGAGGATCCCTCATCTTCAATTTGCCAAGCGCTCATTTTAGTGCAGGTAGCAGGATGGTGAGTGGAGGGAGTCGGAATGCTGCGGCTAACACAGATCTGAAGCGAGCCAAAGTGGCTTATGAGACTCGCACCTCTCAAAGGGAGAAATGGAGGATCGAAGAGCTTGAAGCCATGGTGAATGAAGAAGAAAAAAGCATGGACCAACAGGAACTAGTTAAGGAAGTAGATTGGGTGCAAGACCCCGGAACGGTCGCTACGCAGGCAACACAGTTTGTAAGGACCCAAGCGAAGATGTGGAGAATGAAAACAATGCTTGCCAAGGCTATCAACATGCAAGGGGACTCAGCAAACCAGCTGCGGCAAGCTCAACAAACTCTTGCAGCGGCCAACGAGGAGCACGTGGCCATTTTGGAAGGCTTGGACTTCAAGATGAGCAGCATGGAACAACAACTCGACACTATATCGAAAAAAATCACGGTTCTGATCAGTCTGATGCGGCACACCATAAATCAGGAGGGCCATGCCACCGAGGAAACTTCGGAAGGGTCAAAGAATCCACATGCTCTTACCTTGCCCTCTCAGACAGGCCAAGCCAAGGCGTCTGCTGCGCAGGACAAGTCCAAGAACTACATCGTTCTGGATACCTTCTGATATTCTGTTCTCCGTTGGGTATGCTTACTGGGGCTCTTTTTTCTGTTTGTGCATGTTTACGGCTGTGAGGGGTTTTTTTGAAAATGGCTACTCTATTTCAGCCTTGTAACTGGTCTATGGTCAAATGGTTGTCAGTTTTTTTGTGAGATCCGACATCCTCTGTTGCCCTGCGTGGTATGCTCTGGGGTCAAATGGGTATAGATTAGGGTGAGGATAAGCTGAAGAAGGTCTTTTACTGCTTTGGCAGTCTTTTTGTAAACTATGTATTTTCATATAATATAACAACGCTGATTTACACAAAAAAAATAGTAATGTTAAAATTGATTTCCAAATAATTTTCTAGACCTTTCTATAGAGTAAGAAACTCCACTTGGTTATTAGTCGCATAACCCAGACCCCATGCAAATTGTGCCACAATTTTTTCATTGGGGTTGAATAATGCTCCTGTTTCTCCTACCTCCCCCATAAAGGGACATTATTATTAAAATAATAAATATAATGCATTATGTAGGATATTTGAATTCCATAATGATTAGTTATGCTAGACTAGAAGCATCAACATTCTCCACAATGGAAACCATTCCAATTTCACTCGGAAACCTTTTTATTATCTTTAAAACAAAAGTAAACATAAGAGGTTAACTACATAGCTTAACAAATATATTTCCTTTAATATGAGGTATATAATGTCATTTCCCATTCCTTTTAGCCTTAGAATTTGATGTTTTGTTACAAGGTAACCATTTGATACTTTGAGAGTGTTGGTGAAGGTTGTCTTGGATCTGCATGTATAAAATTGACATGGTTTCAATTGTTTTTTGGTTTTTATAATAGACAAATTACTTAACTTGTGCATTTTATTCACATAACTTAAGAGGCGTGTTTTTTCATTTGGATTTACCTTAGTTGGTTGGGAGAAATAATTGATGTCTTCCCAACCTACGTTCAATTCTTGCAAGCGACATGTTGAGGTTTATTGTAAGGGATTTGAGCCTTGTTGTTGAGTGTGATTAGTCCCTAGAGGACCAAAACACGTACGTTCCTCATATGAAATATAAATATATTTGTCATAAGGAGGGGAGGAAAGAAAAACATATGAGATGTGTTTTGGTTTTTGAAGTCCATTCCTCGCATTATCAATGTTTCCATTTTATTGTATTTTAAACATCACAATGCTCAATTTAACAAACTCTGATGATGTAAGACAGCTATAAGTAATCAAAATTTGTTTTAGTATATGGAAATATCTATTAATTGATCAAGTAACTAGTAATTAGTTTGCAACCAGTGCAAACATTATCATGTTAGCATTGTACTATGTGTAGTGTATGTTGAATCTATAGTGGCGCAAAAGGTTGGTGTAAGTTTGAATCTATAGTAGTACAAAGGATTAGCCCTTGCATACATTTATCTATTTATGACCTTGTACCACACTTACACTACTATTACATTAGTATGACCACTTTGTCATTAGGGGAAAACCCTTGGATAATTTCCCTCATTTCAAAGATGTATTACACTAGTATGACCGCTTTGTCACTAGGTGAAAACCCTTGGATAATTTCCCTCATTTCAAAGATGATACATAGGGAAAACCCTAGATTAAGATTATTAAGGCCACAAGGCCAAGGATGAAAACCATTAGAGAAATATACTCTATATGAGCTCAATATGTCACTTGTGGGAATCGAACCTTGGTGGGGAGGATGATAATCATACCTCTAGCCACTTGAGATAAATCCAATTGTATGCTAATGGATTAATTTGGTGGTACATTGGATAAAATATCCAATCTCAATAAAATATTAGATGGCAATAAAACTTGAAAGGGTTGTTTAGTATATAATCTCTTCGATAATAACATATTTAAAAATATAATATTCAATAGTTGTGCATAGGCAAATACCTCCGTTAAAAGTAAAAGATGGGAGGAATAAGAAAATTGACCATGGATGTTGCCACATACATAAATAATTATTCTAATGATGATAAAGACTGAAAATGATAATAATGAGAGGAATATATACCAAGATAGAAAACATCAATAAATACAAAGTCATCTAGCCAAATAAAGTTGAACATTCTTGAAAGTAAAATATTAACTTTTACTTTCTATACTAGGTCATTCTATAATGTAAAAGAAATAGAATACGTATCATAAATATAAATATATATGAGTATGTATTGTAATAGAATAACAAATAGGTCTTTCTAGTTTTTTACTTAATTGTTGGTTATGGACTAGTGCTTTCAAATATAAAAGAAGAGAGACATAATTAAAATGATAAAATTGAAAAACACGTACATGAAAAACACATTGGGTGTTGGAAAATTTGAGTGGAATACAATTATATTTTTCTTGGGAAAAAACAATTTAAATGTAAAAACCTCCCAACAAATTACCTATAAATCATGAAGATGAAAGTTCCACGGAATTTTTTTCTTGGATGCGTATCACTAATTATATGAAGACTTGCACTTTCCAAGAAATTTTTTATTCAAATGCAACGTGACACTAGTCATGGTATTGAATTAAATATTGAACCAATATTAAATTTAATATTTATAGCTATTGCTCTTTATACTTACTTGCAACATTTCTTTAAGCTTTTTGAACCAATACATAGGTTAAAGCAGGGTGAAAGGGAAGTAAATTTAGCTCCTAAAAACAATTAAACAAAATCACTTTTATAAA